>JAVXUM010000046.1:4907959-4923147 GCA_035590655.1 Pouteria glomerata
TAGTATGGTAAATAATAGTGTTATAGAAATAAAAAAAAAGAAATCTAAAAAAAATAACTAGTGAAATAATTGTGACATATTATTTGAAAAAAAATATAAAAATTTATTTTATTTGACAAAATTATACAAAAATAGCTTAATATTTAAAATCGGTAAAATCGCCTATAAAATCGAAATTTTGCTGATTTTACATCCTAAAATCGAGATTTTACTCATTTTGACCCTATTAAGATTTTACGAAAATCGAACAAGTTTTCTCTCTCTAACATTGTAAAATCGTAAGATTTTAAGATTTAAATCAGGATTTTAACAACATTGGTCAGTATGAATAAGGAGTCTTGAAAAATGTAAGAAGCAGTTTACTTTCAAGCTAACTTATCGTAACTTATTATTCTCTGTACAATTAGCTGTGCTACCGAAGATGAGATATTTTGACCAGATTAGTTCTCTCTCTCTCTCTCTCTCTATATATATATATATATTGTCTTTGTGCTTTAAATATCTATCAATTAAAGTTTCCTTGTGCTAGTTTATGCCTGTTGCTCTAAACATTATGATGCTCTGCTGGGTGCAGATTTCTGTCTTTTTTCTCTGATAGAGCTAGGATGGATGATTCTGATGACGTTCATGCTGCTTTGGCCTTAATGTACGGGTATGCAGCAAGATATGCTCCATCAACCGTCATTGAAGCCAGAATAGATGCTCTTGTGGTATGATGGCATTTTCTTCGGTTTTATTTCAATAAATGCATGTGGTAACCATTTTTATCTAATCAGAGGTTGCTTCCGTTGTCTCCAATCACTATTTGTTACCATAAATGTTCCTTGTCTTTTATTTTTCCCCCTTTTGGCTTTCAGCTACATGTTTAAGACCACTTGTTTATTTTATTCCCAATTCTAGAGGAATTGTAGACTAAGCATTAGAGCGGTTTTGAACTGGATAGTTCATATTTCAACTGATGAGTTGTTGCTAAAAATTGTTGATTGGGTATGCTCTTGCATAGATATATCACAGAACATACAATAAAGATATGAATTGGTTTCATGGCTGTAAAATTGTGTAAGAAGCCAGGGATCTTTCAGTGGATATGGCTTGCTATTTCGGCCATCACCTGGGAATTTGGCAGGTAAATCATCAAGTTACCTATATTTTAGAAGTGACACTGGGTTTGCCCAGAGTGCCTGATGCAGATTTTCATTGGATGCTGGCATCAAGGCACCAGTGAGGCTGTGTGGTTTATTGAAAGGGCAGTAATGATCTAAGAATCACTTGGGTTTCGTTTAGGGTTGACATCCTTTTGACCTTTATTTATTTATTTTTTTTTAACACTGGTGGAATAATAATTCTAATATAGTAGAACAAACTAAAATACATTAAAATATACCAATATGGTAATTTATTTCTTAGTTTTAATACATTTAGATAGATTTTAATTTACGCTTCTGAACATTTTGATATATATTCATATTTTTATGTTGCACTTGAAATGTTTCTGAAACGTTTTTGAAATGTTTTCATGGTAACTGAAACATCCATCAAAGTGGAATTTTGATGCTTGTATTAGACAAAACTTCTGTTGAGTATCATAATTGTCAGTGTGGTTGATTTCTTCATCTTCTAGGGTTAGGATTTTTGAAAACTGGTTCGCTTGCAAAGATTTCCTCCTCCTTTCTTATTTTGTAAAAGGTTTTGTATTTATTCTTTATATTGTTCTAAGCCACTGCACCTGTTGCCAATTACACATTAAGAAGATATTTGGTTGATGTAAAAAATGATAAAAAAGGTACAGCAGATTGTGGATTTAGCATTAAGTTGTTTCCTCCATGATGCCTGCATGATTCTTGATCAAATATTGCAACACAGAATTTAGAAATTAAGTTATCTCAATTGTCAGCGTGGCTGATTTCTTCGTCTTCTAGGATTAGGATTTTTGAAAACTGGTTCACTTGCAAAGATTTCCTCCTCCTCTCTTATTTTGTAAAAGTTTTTATATTTATTCTTTATACTGTTCTAAGCCACTTCACCTGTTACCAATTAGACATTAAGAAGATATTTCGTTGATGTCAAAAATGATGAAAAAAGGGTACTGCAGATTGTGGATTTGGCATTAAGTTATTTCCTCCGTGATGCCTCCATGATACTTGATCAAATATTGCAACACAGAATTTAGCATTACTTTTGTAAGCTTTGTTATGTTATATTTTGTTTTTTATTCCTTTTCGTCTATTAGGTATAAGGCCAATGTTCTTACATCATCATCATGTGATTGAATCTGATCATATTAACAGCGGCTAACAATGGGTGATGTCCTATGTCCACATGTGATATTATTTAGATGCGTATCCACTTATAATATACCTTTTATGTCCACCAGGGCCTCGCAGGTTGATGATGGTATTGTCAATTAAATTAATTTGACGATTTGCATGATAACACCATTTCTAGGTTATGCTACTTATCGCTATTGCTACAGGGGACAAATATGCTTTCACGACTCCTTCATGTGCGCCATCCGACAGCAAAGCAGGCTGTTATTACTGCTATTGATTTGCTAGGTTTGTTTATGGGTTGGATACTTGTATTCCCTTTTCTGTTGACCACTTGATGATATTGATGACTATGGATATTTCATTTGTATTAGCAGTCAAATGTTGTGAAGTTGATAACTCTGTTGTAATTTTTCTAATGCAGGTCATGCTGTCATTAATGCTGCTGAAAGTGGTATATCATTCCCATTGAAAAGAAGGGATATATTGCTTGACTATATATTGACTTTGATGGGCCGTGATGATGATGAGGGCTTTGCTGATTCTCGCCTTGAACTTCTGCGCACACAGGTTTTTTCACTGCTTGAATTTAATCTGTGTTGTTCCAGCGGTTGTCTCACATTGTCCTGGTTCTTAGCGGAACTGTTTGAACTTCGCTCTGAATGTGGGTGTTTTGCAGGCCCTTGCATTAAGTGCCTGCACAACCTTGGTCTCTGTAGAACCCAAGCTGACAATTGAAACAAGAAATCTTGTTATGAAGGTGCAACTTTCACTAGTTTTTGTGATTGCTTTGTTGATAATCTTTTCCAATTTTATTTATTTCCCAGTTATGTGAATATTTTTCTTCAAAATTGGCAGGCAACTTTAGGATTTTTTGCTTTGCCAAATGATCCTGCTGATGTTGTCAATCCCCTCATAGACAACCTTATCACACTCTTATGTGCAATTCTTCTCACAAGGTATTCTTTTTATTGTTAATTTCGTTATTGTAAGACTCAGAATTATTGTGCTTGAAAAATCAAGGCATTGTTGCTTGTCATATTCCAATTTTTATCCTTTCTTGAGAGAGATGAATTTTATTAGTTGACACTGTTGGTGTTTAATGATATTGTTCAGTACTTCAATCTGCTATACGCAAATTATAGTTATATTTGGTTTTGTGTTTTAGTGAATGATTACAGCTTTCTCATCTACGGGTAACAACTTCTGAGCACTAGCTAAAATAACACACTTCTCATGGGAGCCCAAAATTAGTGCTCTAGGCCTACAAGAACCTGGTCTTTTGGTCTCTGCAAAAATGCATACATTAATTTTTGGAATAACTACTCATCGAGGTGGTTGTTCCTTACTGGCTTTTTTACTTTGCATGCAACTGAGTTGCATACAAGTTGCATCATTTGGTTCCATTGGAAAGCGTTGTAACTAGAAGAAGAAGAATTTCTTTTTTTCATATCTTTGAATGAATTACACCACTGTCTATATATATATGAACTACCTTAAACAAGAAAGGAAACAAGAATAATTATCCTAATCAAATCCCTCAATCAAGGGAATACGCTATCTCCTGTTTTAAGAATACATTTATTTACATATATTTTTCCAACACTCCTCCTCAAGTTGGTGAATAGATATCATCCATTCCCAGCTTGGTAACAATTGTTTGAAACCTGGGATTATTTAGACCCTTAGTAAGTACATCTGCTATTTGGGAATTCGTAGACACATAAGGTGTACAAATCAAACCACTATTTAGCTTTTCTTTGATGAAATGCATGTCCACCTCAATATGTTTGGTTCTATCGTGCTGCACTGGATTATGAGCAATACCGATTGCAGATTTGTTATCGCAGTAAAGTCTCATGGGACCCTCCCATTTAATCTTCAGATCTTTCAAGATAATCTTCAACCATACTAGCTCACAACTACTCTGTGCCGTTTCTCAAAATTTTGATTCAGCACTTGACCTTGCCACCACATTTTGCTTTTTGCTCTTCCATGTAACTAAATTTCCACCAAGAAAAGTACAATACCCAGTTATAGATCTTCTATCAGTTATTGAACCCGCATAATCAGCATCTGTGTATGCTTCGACTATATGTCCATCATTCTTTTGGAACAACATAACTTTTCCTGGAATTCCTTTGAGGTAGTGCAATATCCTGTAAACTGCCTGTAAGTGAACTTCTTTAGGATTGTGCATGACCTGGCTTACTACACTCACAGCACAGGCAATATCAGGCCTAGTGTGAAATAAGTCTTCCGACCAATCTCTGATACATTCTCTTTTCAACAGCAACATCTCATGCCTCTCCAAGCTTGTGGTTGGAATCTATTGGTGTACTTGCAGGTTTGCATGCTAACCTCCCTGTATCTTTCAAAAGATCAACAATATACTTCTGCTGATAGATAAACATTCCTTGCCTTGAGTGTGCCACTTCAATTCCCAGAAAGTATTTCAATCTTCCTAGATCTTTAATTTCAAACTTTCTCCGGACTTTGTTTTAGATTTTGTCTTTCCTTCTCATCATTTCCTGTCACTATCATATCATCAACATATACCAGCAAAATTGTAACTCCCTCTGAATCCCAGTGTTTGATGAAGAGTGTATGGTCGCCGTGGCTTTGTTTTTATCCCATATTTAACATTACTTTGGTGAATCTTCCAAACCAGGCTCTTGGAGACTATTTTAGTCTATACGATGCCTTTTTCAGTCTGCACACTTTATTAGCTGCCAGATTTTCACGAAAACTAGGTGGAATTTCCATGTAGATTTTCTCCTCTAGATCCCCGTGTAAGAAAGTACTCTTCACATCAAATTGTTGCAAGTGCCAATTATAGTTAGCAGCCAAGGACAATAAAATTCTGACTGTGTTCATCTTAGCAACAGGGGCAAATGTTTCTTGATAGTCTATCCCATAAGTTTGAGTGTATCCTTTGGCTACTAGTCTTCTTTTATACCTCTCAAGTGTACCATATGCATTATACTTTACTGTGTAAACCCACTTGCATCCCACTGGCCTTTTTCCTTCAGGTAAGTCCACCACCTCCCATGTCTGGTTGCTTTTTAAAGCCTGCATTTCAACATTCATGGAATTTCTCCAATGTTCATAGGCTAAAGCCTCAGATAGTGTTTTGGGAATAGACACAGTGTTTAAACTCATGAGAAATTTCCTTTGAGATGATGAACATTTGTTAAAGGACACAAAATGTGAGAGTGGATATAATGGTTTTTCCATACATTCCCTAGTTCCTTTAATAATAGCTATAGGCAATTCAATATCAAATACAGGTTCAGCTAGCAAAGAAGAACTAGAAACGGTTACCTCATTTCCAGAGTTAGAGTCTGATTCTTGGACTTGTACTAGTTCAGGATTTAGATTCTTTCTCCTTGAATATACCTGAGAGAACCGTGGATTATCAACTGTATCACCACCTCTAGTCATGAGTTGAGGTTGATCTTGACAAAGGGGTGGTTGGTTCTGAGAAGATACTGACTCAGATCGTGTTTGAGAAGGTATAGATAGAGCAAGAACGAAAAAATCTCTATCCTTATCTTCCAAAAATATTGTCCCCCCTGAAGATAAGGTGTGGAGAAATAGGACTCGTGTTCAACAAAGATGACATCTGCAGAGACAAAGGTTTTTTTGGAAGGATGATGATAGCATTTGTACCCCTTTTGTGTTAAAGAATACCCCATAAAAATATACGTTATTGCTCGAGGGTCCAATTTCCCTCGATTTTGACTGTGGATATGAACAAATGACACACAACAAAAAATTTTAGGGATAAAATGATTTGTAGTAGGAAGATAAGGATAAAATTGAGAGAGGGTTTCCATAGGACTTGAATTTCAAGACTCTTAATGGTAATCTCTTTATGATATGTGTGGTTGTAAGAACGGCTTCCCCCTAATAATGTTTGGGTACATTGTTTTGGAACAGAAATGCTCGGTTTGTAGCAAGTAGGTGACCATTTTTCCTTTTTGCTACTCCGTTCTGTTGTGGGGTATTAACACACGAGGATTCATGAATGATCCCTTCCCGTAGGAAATATGGTGACAAAATTCGATTGAAATAAGTCATGACATTGGCTCATCGAAACTTTTTGATTTGAACCCCAAACTGAGTTTTGATCATATCATGGAAATTGGGAAAGACAATACTTACATCAGATTTAGATTTTAGCAAGAAAACCCAAGTAACTCTAGTGCAATCATCAATGAAAGACACAAACCATCGAGCACCAGAAATGTTTGGAATAATGGACGGACCCAAATGTCACTATGTATTAATGAAAAAGGAATATGGCTTCTTTTATTATTGATTGGAAAACTTATACGAATGTGTTTTGCGAGTTCACAAAAATCACAATGAAAATTCACACTATCTAGCCCTTTGAATAACGAAGGAAACATAAATTTGAGAACTCCAAAGGAAGGATGTCGTCTTCGATGGTGAAGCCATATTTGATCTTTATTATCATGAGAATGTTCGGAAAGAAATAATAGAGGTGATTTGCATTCGCTAACACTCAGGATTTCAGGTACTTCAAGGTAATACAATCCGTCCTTTTCCTTAGCACGTCCAATCATCACCCCCGAACCCTGGTCCTGAAATACACAATGAGTGGAGAAAAAGGTTATTTTGCAATCCAACTCACGGGAGAGTTTATTAATAGACACAAGATTAGTGGATAGTTTTGGAACGTGGAGTGCATTCTTAAGAATAAAATGGGGGGCTAATCTTGACATCTCCAATACTTGTTATAGTGGTTAGTGAACCATCTGCTGTTGCTATTTTCCTATGGCTAGGACAAGGGTTATATGTACTAAATTTATGGGAAGAATGTGTCATATGATCTGTTGCTCTTTAGTCAATAATCCAAGAATTCATAAATACACTATCTGAGACATGTAAACCATGTGAAAGTGAAAATTTACCTGTGCCAATGAACAGGTACTTGGGGATTTAGAGCTTTTAAGGGTTACTAGTAGGTCTTGTAACTTCTCAATATCTCCTATGCTGAGTTATTTCTTTCCTTGATCTTTGTCTTCTTCTTGTTGAGTGGCTGTCAGATTTGCTTGCCCTTGTCCCTTGTTTCTTTGTCGTCCTCCTTTATATCCCTAATCTTTGCTTGACGTAGAAGGTTTTTCATGTAGTTTCCAGTATTTCTCCTTGGCATGCCCCGATTTAACCACAGGCTTTCTCGAGAATTGTCACGGCTAGTACCACTCATTGTTTTGGATAATTCAGCTTTTCTATTCTCATTTTTTGTTTGCTGCCCTCGGCTATTTGTTCCATTAGTCAGCAAGGCTGAGCTATTAGTGATCTGAGATTTAAGCATTACTCATCATCTACTTTCCTCTCCTACGATAATGGAAATTACTTCATTCAGAGAGGGCACCTTTTCTTTGCCTAAAATCTAAATCCTACCCTGGTCAAATTCCGGGTTGAGGCCAGCCAAAAATTTATATACCCGATCTTGGTCAATAAAATTCTTCAGTGTTGCTGCATCCTCATTACATTTCATCTCTATCCACCGGTAATGATCTAACTCCTGCCATAGACTTTTAAGGTGATTAGCATACTCCGTAACTGATCTGTTTCCTTCCTTGCTGGAGGTTGTCTTGGTTTTCAGATCATAGATTTGAGCAGCATCCTGAACTTTAGAATATGTTTGTCTAATTGACTCCCAAACATCCTTTGCAGTGGGTAAAAACATGCAAGTATCGTTGATTTCTGGTAACATTAAATTCCACAACCATGCCATGATCATAGAATCCTCTTCATCCCATGCATTAAAATTCGGATCACCCGGTTTTGGACCTTGATCCAGTAAGATGACTTATCTTACCCTTACCTTTCAAAAAGGCTCGAATAAGTTGGGACTATTTTAAGTAATTTTTTTCATTTAACCGATATGCAGCTTGGATCTGCTGTAATTCCTCGGTTTGAACAACTGATTGCGTGACAGTGTCTTTTGTCTCCTACATATTAATAAACTATCAGAATGCTTGAAACAACCTTGACCACCAATTTGGAGAGCAATTGCAATTTGGACAACCCTTCACGAATCACGATGACCAATGAAATAAGAATTTTAGCCAGGGAAAAATCGTGACTTTAGGAATAGCCTTCTTTAGTTTTGATCAATAGTGACCAACGATGCAGAAGACCACCAAGAGCTGTCGACTAGGGTTTCACCCACCCAAGGACAGAAGAGCAATCGCGAGGATGATCGATTGCGAAGAAAGAAGGTACCTTTCACATGACGTTCGACGGCGATGAGCGTGGAGGGCCGACTATCCAAACTTGATGAAGACGACCAGTGGCTAGGGCTTTGGCAACATCGAACTCACACGAGTCTATGCTTGGCAACAACGAAGACCCAATCGATCGACGAAGTTGGTTCCGCACAGATCGACGATCGGCAATGAAGGCCCAATCGATCAGTGATGGACACAATCGAACTTTGCGATTGACAAAGAAACGGCGATCGGCTTTGCTTCTAGATTGAAAAGCAACGGAGAGAGATTCGAAGATGAAGCAGATTGGGAGTTCTTCTGCTCTCTGCAAATCCTCTACTTAGTGACGGACTACACGAACGATCTCTAACTCTGACAGCAATTAAGGCTGAACCAGAGGATAGAAAATGTCCGGCAATGAAGGCGAAACAGACAGTACTATGCTTGGCAATGAAGGCCCGGCAGAAAGTTTAAAGCTCTGATACCATGTTATAAGTAGAAGAAGAAGAATTTATTTATTTTCATATCTTTGAATGAGTTACACCACTGTCTATATATATATATATATAAACTACCTCAAACAAGAAAGGAAATAAGCATAATTATCCTAATCAAATCCAGGAAACAAGAACTAATCAAATCTCTCAATCAAGGGAATACACTATCCCCTATTTTAGGAATACATATATTTACATATATTTTTCCAACAGAAAGTGTTACTAAAACCTGCATGGAGCATATGGTCCTTCGCTTAAGTCTGAATATTTTTGCATTTGTGCATAATTGATTGTCTACATATTTATATCACATGGTAGAATTTTTGTATACATAATCCAACTAGTAATCTGGTGTTGCCAACAGTGGAGAGGATGGAAGAAGCCGGGCAGAGCAGCTTTTGCACATTCTGAGACAGATTGATCGATACGTTTCCTCACCTGTTGAGTGTCATAGAATAAGGGGATGTCATGCGGTGCATGAGATGCTTCTGAAGTTTCGAACACTGTGCACCAGTGGATATTGTAAACTTGGCTGCCGTGGAACTTGCACACATAACAAACAATTTGACAACACTTTGAATCGCAATTTTTCCAACTTACCATGTAATTGTGTTTTCTCAACTACTTTTGTATCTGTAATGGTTTGCTGTTTATTAATTTTATGCTCTGTTTTGTTGCCAGCTGCATTTGTCTTGCCAAGTCGTGATGCGTTGTGTTTGGGGGATAGGGTCTTAATCTATCTTCCAAGATGTGCAGATACTAATTCTGATGTTAGAAAAGTATCTGTTCAGGTCAGTTATTAGCAAGTCATTATTTGTGGTTATGGTGAATTTTCCCTCGAATGAAGAAGTCTATTGATCATTTTAAAAACTGAACTGCTCTTTTTCCTACTTTGTTTCAGATTGAATTACAATATCCTTTACATACCTTTTTTTCCCTTGCAGATCCTTGACCTATTCTTTAGCATATCTCTTTCACTACCAAGGCCTGTAGGATTTAGTTCTGCAGCAGATATGGAATCATCATATGGGGCTTTGTCCTCCCTTGAGGATGTTATTGCTATCTTGAGGCGTGTAAGTGCATTTGCATATATATATATATATATGTGTGTGTGTGTGTGTGTGTTTTTTTCAATGGTTTTTGTCCAAAATATGGAAGGGAAGTTGAGGATTATGTGATTTTCTCTTCTGAGTTTCTACTTATCTTCAGGATGCTTCCTTAGATCCGTCAGAGGTTTTCAACAGGGTTGTTTCCTCGATTTGTAATTTACTTACGAAGGATGAGGTCAGTTCATCTCTATTTGTAAATATATAATATGTGATAGATAAGTTTTCACATTGATTCGCATTACTGGATTGGAATTTCCACGGCAATATCCTTATGTGATTTTCCATTTAAACTTGCAGCTTGTGACTGCTCTGCATGGCTGCTCAGTGTCTATATGTGACAAGGTCAAGCAGTCAGCAGAAGGTGCTATTCAAGCAGTCATTGAGTTTGTTACCAAGCGGGGGAATGAGCTGAATGAAAATGATATATCGAGGTTCATGTGTTTTTTTCCCTGTTTTTTGGTTGCTTTATTATTTTGTTTTTATATGGGTTATGAATATATTGAACATTGAAGGTGAACAATTTTAAATTGACTAATATTGCATTTTTCTTAGATAGCTGATGCTGTATTTGCCTACAGGACAACCCAATCTTTGCTCTCTGCTACGGTCCACGTATCTGAGAAATTTCTACGTCAGGAAACAATCGGTGCTGTATCTTTTTTTTTTTTTTGGGGGTGGGGTGGTGGTCTAAATTTAAACCCAATTTGATTTCTAACTATATAATTTTGATTTTTTTGTTATATTTAGAAGTAAATAAGTGTTATAATTAATTTATTAAAAAAATAAAATTGTTATAATTAGAGTATTTTGCCTTAATGTAGATATTTAGAGTTTTCATGATTCCATTCCTATTTTGTATAGAACCCTAAATTGTTATAAGTATAGGCCTCCGCTCCCAATTTTGGGTGTTAAGTTTTTTTAAATCTTGGTACTTCAATACTGTATCATAGCACTTACCAAAAAAAAAAAAAAAAAAAATACCGTATCATAGCGAGGATCCTAAAATCTATTCTGGGTCACCGTAGTTGCAATAATTGTTCCAAAATCCCGACCCTAGCCACTGTTCCACGAAGCTACAGTGCCTTTTTTTTCCCTCCCCCGAAAGGTTGACACACCAGATCTAGACTAGTCAATTCAGTGAAATTCAACTCCCATAGGAGAACCCACACATTCATATAAGTATCATGAATACGCCAAGTTACCGGGGGCCACTACTTCTTCCCTCTCTTTTCCAGATGTCAAAGCAAATCACCCCACCCATCAAAAGACTCGCCAAAGTAACGCGATGCCTATTTAAGAAGCATGACAAGCAACAAAGGTTTCATACACCCACACACGCCACTTCCAGTGAGGTGCTTTAGATGTACTCATGTAAAACCCTGTGGCGCGTGTGCTAGCCACCCTTTCCTCATTGACTATTGTAGGTACCGAGGTCGCATTAATAAGGCCAGATTCATTTTCTCACAATGAACTTTCCCCAAAACATAAGCCTATGTTACATCCTAGAATGGGGAGCCCTCCCGCATCAAATTATTGTGGGAGGATTCCCCTAGGAATGATTAATCACAACAGACCCACAGCACAAGGCAAAGTTCCTCCCATGGGATGATAGTCCCTTCCCTTAGATAAGAAAAAGATCCAAAGATTTCGTTCACAACAGATACATAGGCTTGGCGAGTTGGGGGTCTACTAGGTTGGTAGCTAGAACTAAGGGTACATCGAGGTGCCCTCGACCGGTTTAGAGATAGATCTCGTGGAGAAATTCTCACCATATAGGGTGGCGCTAGTTATAGGCTGAATCTCCACTAATATGAAGCCTTAACTCATGCCCTCAGGGATTCCTTTTGGCTTATACTAATATCTGATCTTCTGGAGGGACCATTCATTGTATTTCTATAGTCGCCAGAATTACTCTCTCTCTCTCTCTCGCTCGCTTGCTCCAAATTGCCTCGTTTTGCAACCCACCAACCTCTGATGACCTTGCCGTATACAATGACTAACATTTTTCCTAGACAGTCAGATCCGGTCTAAATCACCCACAACAACCAGTGGAGTCAACTCTCACTTATGACCCTACCCCACATATAGCACTACAACTAACCTCCAACAATCATTGCACATCCCCTATCTGCCATTGTCCAACCGCAAAACTCTTCCTCCAACCATTATTATTTATTTATTTGTCATATTTTATCTTAGTTGGTCTCTCTACAACTTTATCCTATCATTGTTTGTTGCCTTTGCTCATATCTGTAACTCACCAGTGAAACCCAAGTATTATTGAACTCTTCCTCCAACCATTGTTATTTATTTTTTTGGCATATTTTATCTTAGTAGGTCTCTCTAAAACTTTATCATACCAATGTTTGTTTCCTTCACACATAACTCGCCAATGAAACCCAAGTATGAAATTTAGTCACATCCACCATTGCAAAATTCCTAAAAGTTCCCTTGTTGATTATTTGGAAATTGAACAAGAGTAATTACGTTCCATGGGCAAAGGGCATTGAGATCGTTTTCACTGGTTTTGGCAAAGATCATCTTATCAATACTAGTCACATAGTATGTGGAGACGAGAAAACATTGGTTGAAGGAGATGCTCTATTTAATAGTGCCTTGTGGAATTATATCTATTTGTTGTCGTTTTAGTTGCATGGCTTGGTCACCTACTACGATAGGTTACACAGGATATTCAATTCTTTATGAAGTTGCTTTTAGGAGGCGATGTATACAAGAAATGGCATAGTATTTTATTTTAGATGAAAAAGCTAGACAGGATGTACATGCGGGGGAGGTCATTAGAGTAGAAGACCTTACAACATACCCAGATTTCTTTGCATGGGTTGAGGTGGGTTGTATAGCGCGCATACATAGACTACTTTTCACACATGTACAGGTAGGTACTATCTTTGAGAATGTGCACATGCATGCACGCCCTATATGCGCATGCACTCGAACTCCATCACACATTGGAACGTGCAGGTACTATTTTTGAGGTCGTGCAATTATAACGAGAACTTAGTAGCTCAAGTTTCTAGCAGGGCTTAATCTAGCGTATGCATCCATCATTCACAAATTCTAGCTTGCTCGCATATTCCCTTTATGGCTAAAACATACTCTTGATGAATCTCTATGATTATCCAAGAGTCACCTCCCTCTACTCAGGATGTACACCATTCAATTGACCTCCAATTATGACATGGTGGAATTTGTAACCATAGTGGTGGTGATTGTGGACAAGGACATGGCTCATCATAAACACATCGTTGACGGGAGAATCATCATAAACACATCGTTGATGGGAGAACCATACTTGAGACAATTATTGGAATTGCAACGCCATCTTGCACGTATGGAAAGATAACCGTAACAAGATCTTTTACACATCGTTGTTCCTATTGTGCCCTCTATATGCGTAAGTAGTATTGGTAAGACTCATCCTCCATTTTTTTAAGTCCTGTTTCATACATCCCATCCCTTGCCTTTCGTCGGTGATGGATGTTAACTAGAACAGTGAATTTCTAATTTAGCCTTGAGAGAACTCCTTGGAGACTGGAGATTAAAGGGCCAGATGATCAGAGTTACGATGGTCTTCTTGGCTAGACGAAGAAAGGTGACAATAGTCTTCTTTATCTCCTTTTTCATGGACTAGGGTTAGTGTTTTGGAGATTTCATAGATCAATGCTCTGATTCCACATAAACATATAGAGGTTTACTGAATTACGCAACACCCAATAGGGTTGTCTAGCATGAATAATTAATATACACTAGTAGTATGCAATATACCAAAAAAACTAGTCAAAATATCGAGTGTGTTTGTAGGTGGAAACCTAGTATCTCAGAAAAATAAGAAGTGACATTGTGGTAGCTTAACCAAGTGCAGACTCATATTTGGGCTATGACCCCGTACATCATGTGAATTAGTACCATTAAAACATATCTTTGAAGAACTTGGTGTGTCACACAAGTACCCTATGGAATTTATGTGTGATATCCAAGCAGCAGTGCACATTGCAAAAATCCTATATTCCATGAGAGAAGAAAACACATTTAGGTGGACTGCCCTTTACTTTGCACAAAACTCCTTTAGAATATAATAAATATTGCTCGTGAAGGTAGAAGGATCAACTCAAAGAAATATTTACTAAAGCTTTAAGGGGTACATATGTTGGATGCATTTGTAAGAAGTTTGAAACATATATATTGGTGGGGGGGGGGTAGAAGTAACTAAGTATTTCTCCCTTTTTGTAGATATTTAGGAATTTTGTGATTGCTTTCCTATTTTGTACAAAACTCCTAATAATAGAGGTATCGGCTGCTATTTTTGGGTGTCAAGTTTTCCCAAATCATGGTGCTTCAATTATTAATTTAATTTATTTTATTCTTTGCACAAACTGTTCTCTGTATCTGCTTGTATTTTCTTTAACTATCAGAAGATTTCTTCACTGGCTGAGAATACTAGTTCAAAAGTTGTCTTCAATGAAGTATTGGCTGCTGCTGGAAGAGATATAGTTTCAAAGGATATATCTAGGTTACGCGGTGGGTGGCCCATACAGGACATATTCCATGTGAGTCCCAATATATGTTTAGACAAACTGACTTGCCATGTTTTTTTCTTTTTTCGTATTTTAAGATTTGTGTTATTTTTCATGCGAGTCCCAATTATTTTTGTATTTTTTGTATGGACATGCGAGGGATTGCCCGCGCTTAAAGGCACAAAGACATAATTAAGCTTGCAAAGAGCTCAAATGTAAGTTTGTTTTCGTAAAACAAACTTATATAAAAAACTGTAAAAATAACTTGTAGAAATAAAAACCACTAATAAAAAGAGACTAAGGGTAATGTAACTATGATTCACACACACTTTGACCAAAACCAAGTTTACATGAAAAGTTATAAAATCACTAATCAAAAAATATTACAGGTTATGCATATTACGATGGCTTTAAACACAAATTGTCCTTGGACGGGTGATCTCTGGAGCCTCATTCTTGCTTGCTTTGGTGTACAGCTTTGTTTCCCAAAAGAATTGAAATGTTTTCTGCTTGCTTGGTGGGGATGTCCTTTGGG
>JAVXUM010000046.1:4926586-4938243 GCA_035590655.1 Pouteria glomerata
ATTCTGTCGAAACGAAAAGAGTCGCTCATAAGCTTCAAAAATTTCAGAAACATTGCTCCGCTGAGAGAAGGAATCAGTTAGAGAGTCCTAAATTGCTTTTGACGTCTCACATAGTGACACTATGTGCAAGACAGAAGACTTCAAGCTATGCCATAACCAATTCATGACCACCGCGTCAGCAGCACGCCACTGCTTATGATTAACAGGCTAGGAATCTGGAGGCATGTCAGTAATGAAGTGTTTCATCTGCTGGCCTATAAGAAAAATCCGTACAGCATGAGACCATGTCAAATAGTTTGCTCCATTCAATTTCTTACTAGAAATTGATCTGGGAAGACTATCTGGAGGAATAATAGGTATGATTGGAGCTGAAACCGGAACCAAATCAGCGGCTATCTTAGAAGTCTCATTAGCTATTTTACCAAACAGTCCTCAGCAATTCTTAAATCAATCAGCTACAATTAAAGAGCAAGGAAGAAATACCAAAAGCTAAACTGTTGAGGTGCAACAAGCAAGCCACAACTTATTCAATACCAGATTGACCGT
Organism: Pouteria glomerata; assembly: GCA_035590655.1. Lineage (NCBI taxonomy): Eukaryota > Viridiplantae > Streptophyta > Magnoliopsida > Ericales > Sapotaceae > Pouteria > Pouteria glomerata. The sequence goes on from JAVXUM010000046.1 coordinate 4,927,133, forward strand.
TGAGAAGCAAGAAAGAAATCCACCAGCGCCGATCAAGCTGTGACGGAAATTGAGCGACGCAGAAGCATGCAATCGGAAATCACACGCCGACAGAAATCAAGCAACGAACGACCGACGCTGACTGGAATCAAGCGATGACCAACTGACAGGAATCGAGATTGAGCGACAACCGATCGATAGGAATCGAGCGACGAACAAGCAATCGAAGCACTACAATCGATCATACCGAAAACAAAATCAAGCGACAAACGAGCAATTAGATCGAGCAATCGGATTATTCCGATTTAATCTGCAACGACGACCATCAGAGGAGGAGGAGGAGGATGGAACCGAGACAACGACAAGACATGAATACGAAAAACAATCGAGGTCGAGGTGCACGACTGGTCTTCACTGACGGGTGCAGCCGGAGTGAAGCCGGAGTGATTCGAGTCGCGTGGACCTATTGGTCTCTGATGATCGTTGACGTCAAAGATGACGGAGCTCTGACGGTGCGCACGACAATTTTTTTTTTTTTTTTTGTAATTTTTCTTCTTTGATACCAAGTTAAGAATAAGGTAAAAGAATTCAGAGACTTTGTTAGCCTCCTCTTCTGTCATTCTATTTATAATGAAGGATTACATCAGAAAAGGGAAACGTAATCACAACAGGAAAGGAAATTGTAATCACAATAATTCCTAATTATGCCTAAGTAAATATTGGATTTTGGAATATTCTGACAATTTATTTATTTATTTTCATGTTTATATAATTCATACGACATGGGCTAGAATACTTGTCAAATGCAGAATTGGGTCTGCGTATCAAATTGACTGCCTTAATCTGACACACAATGATGGTTTGTGTTAGAATCTGGATAATCAAGCAATCCAATTAATTTTACACATCTTTTTGTCAAATGCTTACAAGTTGTGCTGTTAGACTTTGTACTTTTGAATCCAAGGGTATTTCGATTATCACATTAGATTATCATGTAACACAAAGGTTTCTTATCCAATACTATTTGAAGTGCTTGCCCCGTGGAAAGAAATCGGCAATGAGTTTATTTAGTGTATGTGGAATGTTTTCCTATTTTCCACATTTCACCTTGTAATAAATAAGGATTGTATCCAGGCTGTAACCTTCCCTTAAAGCACAATAAATTAAAGATTAAAGATTGAAAAGACTTGTTTTTATACTTATAGGCCCTTTAAAGTTTCAATAATTGATTTCAATGATGATGTATAAAACATTAATTGGATTATCATTTAATTGTAGCTTTTTAATTTCTACAAGTTAGAAAATTAGAAAAATGGAAAACAATTTTAACTTTGGACTTCATACCCCATGTTTTTTTAAAGGAAAACAATCTTAACTTTGGACTTCGTACCCTAGTTTTTTAATGTTTTCTCACCTCTATGAAATGATATTCGTACACATTTTTTTTTCTTAATTTTTTTCTCTGTTTCAATTTTTTAATTCTTTTCTTTGTTTTCATCTTTTTTTTCTCTTCCTTTAAGAATATGGATCAGATTAGTTAAAAACTTAAAATATTCACCCAATAATCATAACAAGGCTTGGGGGTGGTCACCTCTGTCGCATGTTAAATATTGCAAGCTTATACCACTCTTCACATCCCCTTCTATGACCTGAAGGATCATTATAGATATTTGTACTCATGATTGTTCTATCATTTGGTAACTTCTAATAGTTGTTTGCATTTTGATTTAATCTGAATTCCTTAAATTTTTTTTATCATATGATTGGTTTCTTCAGGTTTCGGCCATATGTCTAAGTTTAAGTAAATCGCTTAACCGGCCCCAAAGATTTCAAAGGGAAGCAGCTGCCGCAGCAGTGTCAGAGTTTGTCCGCTACAGGTTTAGTTTTAATAATCTGACTTTACGAGTACTCCTCTTTATTGGAATAAACATAATTTGAGGTCTATCTACATGTATGAAACCCTAATAATAAATTAATTAAACAATTTACTTATTTAATATAGGGTTTTTTTACATTTTACGGAAATTGAGATTGCAAGTAAATGGTCCAATATTTGAAAACTTCAAAAGTATAGATTTCTCAAATTAGAAACTACACAAACATGGATTTCTAAAATCATAAATTACATACATGGGATCCTTCTATTCACTTTCAAAAACCCTAAAATACACCCTTTTTTATATATATATCCCTCTCTCTTTCCCCTTTTTCTCACTTACCACCACCAACCCCCACCCCAGGGACTACCTGCACTTCAGCCTCCACCATCCTTCTTGTGTTTTTGAAGGTGCTAGTTGTTAAAGCTTCCAAGTGTTATATGGTATTGACTACCACCCATTGTTGGTATGACTAGCACCCAATTCCTGTAACTTTTTGGTATGACTAGCACCCAATTCCTGTAACTGAATATCACTCCATTTTGTAACAACTAGTATTGTTTCTGAAAATGTATTAAAAAATGATGATCAAGACAAAGTAGAAGAGGGGGATGGTGATCACCGGGTGGCGTAGAGTGGGTTAGCAGGTGGCGGATAATGTGGAAAATATTTATATATTTAATATAATTATTTTATTTTATAGGATAACATTATATTAACAAGGTCCATTACAGTATTTCATGCATAAAACTTAAGTTTTATGCATAAATTATGTGCTAAAATTGAATTTTTAAATATGTTGATATTCAGTTATATTGGGACAAGTACACCATACTTGTAACCAAGTATCCTTGTTCAAGTGTCAAGTATCCGACACGGGTACATCATATATTTAGAAAAGTCTACGTTACATAATTTTAACTGATTAGTCATATTGAACAATCATGTTACGTATTTTTAACAATTTTGGTTTAGTTATTTTCTTTTCAATTTTTCCTTTTAATATTTTCTGCTTGAACTCTGCTAGTGTGTCATCTAGCTTAATGAGAGTGTTGCTGCCCTTTGTATCCCTGCTTTAGCTTAGATCACTTCAGATAATGTTAGACTCTATGGTACTCATTAAATCAGAATTCTTGGTGGTGCAGTGATGGTTTCGGATCCTTGTTGGAGCAGATGGTTGAAGCATTGTGTCGTCACGTGACTGATGATTCTCCTACTGTTAGATGTCTTTGTCTAAGGGGACTTGTGCAGGTCTTTTATACATACACAATTTACATTTTCTATTTTTGCCCATTTTTTCCCTTCATGGTTTCAAAATCAAAAAAGGAAATTTAGCAAGGACCTCCTCCTTTTGGTTAGTTCTTCCTATTTGGTGTTTAGTCCTTGCTGACAAAGTGAATTTGCTCGTTTGCACATGCAAGAAATAACCCCTTATGTGCGAAATTATAGAAGATCTCCTTTAAAATCAAATAATTCCATTGAATTGAGTATGATTATATGTGTGATAGCATCTACTATATCAAGAATATCAATGAACCCAATTATTACAATTGCTCAGAATACCCTTTTTGTTTTTGGCTTCTAGGGTTTATTTCTCGGTTCAATATCCTTCTTATTAATTGGAATTATAGAATTAGTAGATCTATTCTATTTAAAATGGGAATGGGATGGGGTTACGAAGTTATAATTTATAATCTGATGATTGAATCGATTCCATGATTATAAGTTCATTTCATACCAAACAAGACTAGACACGTGGATGCACATGCTACACATGCTATTGTTGTTGCACAAACCAAAAGAAAAATGAGAAACAAAGAACACAAAACTTTAAGGAAAATTTCATGCTTGATTTGGTGTTAAGAGTGTGGAAATTATTTTTATATTCCACCTTGAATCTCTAATGAATTGGATGTATGATGTCAAGTTGCATTAGGGTTTTTCCTTGCGATTGCCTGTTTAATTAGCATAGAACTTTCAGAAATGTTTGGAAATGGAATAGTAAATTAATAAAATAATATATAAATTTGATGTGTTTTGATGGTGATATTAGAATTATTATTCCACCAATGTTACATTTTGGTCCTTGCGAAATTTGAACATTCCGAACGTTTCGAGGAAAATAGATGATATTTATCCTTGTATTGTAACTTTTTTTTAATAATTTGTTATTTATTCAGCGAGTGTATGACCTTTCTAGATTTTGGCTTGTAGATACCATCCATCCATATTCTTCGGTATACTACTGAAGTTCTTGGAGTCATATTAGCTTTGCTTGATGATTCAGATGAATCAGTTCAATTAACTGCAGTGTCATGCTTGCTGATGGTAATTACCCAGCTTTTTTTAATTTTCTTAAGCAGTGTTGTTAAATCAAGGTTATTTTTTTGGTCTATCATTTTGTTATGCGCTTAATGCTAATGCAACAGGTTCTTGAATCATCAGCCAATGATGCTGTTGAACCCATTTTACTTAACTTATCTGTGCGGCTTCGCAATCTCCAAGTATGCTCTCTTGTTTTTACATTTCATGCTCTCTTCTTTGATCCAATTCTCAGTTTCGAAAGTTCTGAAGTTCTAAAAATTTTCATGTTACTGCAATTGAGATCATCATAACGATATGCTTTAACATGCATGCGTGTAACAGAAAAACTTTTTGAGCATCTCATGTTTTTAGAGCACATTTTCTCAAAAATATTTTGTGTTCTTATTCAATTTAAAAAACAATTTGTGTTACTGAAATTTAGATCTTTATCATGAGATGCTCTAAAATGCACGCATGCATGCTGAAATTTTACAATGAAGTTCTAAATACACTTTTATCATCTTGGAAGTTCTTATTTATGCCTCTTCGCTGAACTACTGTCTTAAAATATGGATATATGTTTCAGCTGGCTAAGCAATTGATTTATGCATTGAATGAATCAGATATGCATGAATGCAAAGGTTCGAGCCAATGCCATTGCAGCATTTGGAGCTCTAAGCAGCTATGGAGTTGGTGCACAGTACGAGGCTTTTCTGGAGCAGGTTTGTCCCTCACCATTTGGGACTCCTTAATACATTATAAGTTTAAAGGAACTAAACAATTGATTTTAAATTTGCAAATTGTTGATTTATTATTATTTATGATCTGCATGGAAAACTATGGGTAAGCCCATTTTAACCCTCACAGATGCTTGTATTTGCATATTGATGTTGCAATAGGATTTCCCTTTTCTAATTCTGTCAAACCATCTTCCCATATTTATCTGAAGAGGTTGGATGAAAGAAACATAAAGGAATGTACCTCTTTCTTTCTAGATCTATTAATGATTGTTATGGTTCATTTTGTATTTTTATTTTGTTGCTCAATGGTAAGAATAGAAAATTTGATGGCAATTTCTTTGTTGGATGGTAGAAATGCATTGATGACAGCGACTAGCTCAATTGGAAATGGGAGCTCCGTCTAGCTCAAAGTTCATGGGTTCAAGTCATCCCATATTTATAAAGAAAAAAGATGTTAGAAAAATGCTTTGCTGTGCTATGCACACTTTGACTAATTGAATTGCATTTTGGTTGGTTGTTTCAGTTAGCAAGGAAACAAAAACATTTCAAAAATGTTTCGAAAACATTTCAAGAGGAAAAATGGATTAAAATATTTAGAAGTATAAATTGAAACTTATCTACATGTATGAAAATCTAATAGTAAATTAATAAAAAATTATTATTTGGGTATATTATGCTATTTTTTGCGTGGTTTATTGTGTTAAGATGAAAATATTAGAATTATTATCCTGGTATTATTTCATTTCAATCTCTTAGGAAATGGAAACGTATGGGATATTTTGATGGATTTAGGAAATGGAAACGTATAGGATATTTTGATGGAAAGAAATATATTTTTCCCTTGCCTCAAATTAGTTTAATGCAAATGGTAATAAGTAGCCATTTAGTTTTTTTTTTTTTGATAAGTATGATAACATATATCATTTCTAATAATCAACCATTGTCAAGTACATTCTTTGCTCTGATATGAGCATCTTTAACTAGGCACCTAGACACTACCTAATACTACAATATGGGAATTCTGACATACACTTATATAAGTTCTGCATCATATGTTTCACTTCCCAATTACATCTATCTAAATTCCTCAAATAATTTATAATCAATGCACAATCTGTTAAAAAACCATGACTTTAATACATTTTAAGTTCTTAATTGATTCCAAAGCTTTAAGACCATAGTTACCTAGTTCATTAACCCCCTCCGACTGCCGAACCAGGTCGCGCGAACCCGATTGGGGTGCATTCGCGATCCAAATTGCAAATATTGACGATCCACTTTCACAAGAGAACTAGTACTTGAGATGACAAAGAAACGAGTTTCAACTTGAAATTGTTGTCGCTGTTGCAATCGCCCGTCATCGAAGTTGATCCAACATAGGACTCTACAACTTCCTTTGATATTTAGGTCAAGATTTGGTCCAACTATACAACTTCCTTTCATTTTTTTAAGTCAGGATAATTAATTTGTGTTTTTTTTTGTTCAACCAAAAAAGACTATGAATTTCCTTATGTTTTTTCAAATCAAAACAATGGACTTTGCAACTTTCTAGTATATATCTGCAACTTTCTTTAATATTTAGGTCAAGATTTGGTCCAACAAAGGACTCTACGAATTTCCTTTTGCTTTTTCAGACAAAAAAGACTCCACTGTTAAACACACCATACGGATTTTATAATGCACATAATGTATATTGAATATACTACTACATCTCAAACCAAATAAAAATTTAAAGCAAATTGCGATCCAAAATAACATTTCAATTAAGTATACTCCCATTGTACCACGAATCTATACTCGTACCACATACCAGATCAACCCATGAACCTGGTAACTATGTTTAAGACATTCCCTAGTCTCTGCTATTCGAGCTGACGAAGCATTGACTTCCTCTGATTTTGCTGAAAGAATTCTTCCACTTCGATCCTTCATAATCCATGCTGTTGCTGCTTTACCCGTATTCTTCATGCCTCATCCACAACAATGTAAATCTCACAAAATATTGCTGGATCAATTCCTTTATTCACGAATGACGCCTCCTCATCTTGCCTGCTCCCATCGCCATTTCTGTTTCTCCGTCTTTCAACATTACTTTTACTTGCACTAGTAATAATCATAAAATCCAACAAATTAGTATAAAATTTTTCCATCTTAATTATCATTATAGGATCTTTACTTATATCATTGAAGCACTTTTCATTTCTTGCATTCCAAAGCGCCCAACAATTGGAAATCCATCTTTTCACCAAATCTTCCTTCATACCATCCTTAATTAATCTTCTAATCTACACCTCCACATTTAATCCCTCCATTTCAGGAATTCTGATCCCCAAACATGACCCAAACCAAACTATTCTAGCAACTTCACACTCCCCAATTATATGATTCTGGGTTTCCAAGTCATTCCGACACCATACACATTTTCTGTCCAACTCCACACCTTTTCTTATTAGATTTTCCCTCACCAGCAACACATTATGTAACATTCTCCATAGAAAGAGTTTCCATTTATCGGGTATGTTTGAATCACTAACCGTACTAAATTTTTGACCCATTTTGATTACATCCTTAAACCCACCCATCAAACTAAAAAAATTGGCAGATTTAACTAAGAAATCACCATTCTTCGTTCCTCCCCATACCCACTCATTACTGCAATACTTTTCGGGGACATAAATCCTTTTAATAGCTTCCACTAATTCCTTCTGGAAAAAAACATCTCAACAAAGGTTCTTTCCAATGCCTGCTCTCAAAATTATAAAAACAAGCAACTTTACAATCAATTCCCCTTTGCATCTCTTCTTTATCCACGTACAGGTTCTCATAACCTGGAATCCATTGCCATTTAAAAGCATCTAACTCTAGCGTTGAACCCAACCTGCAAAATATTGTCAAGTCTCGGCCCCATAATATACTTCTGCAACCCCAGGATGCATAATTACAGGCCTTAACTTCCATTAAAATCCTTTTTAGAATAATACTTTGCCTTAAAAAATTTTGAAACCAAAGCATTTGGAAACTTCAAAATCCTCCAAGCTACTTTTGCTAAAAGCGCTTTTTTAAAATGCTCTATATCTCTAAAACCCAACCCTCCTATTACAGGTTTACATAGATCCACCCATTTCTTCCAACAAATTCCAGCCTTCTCTTCCACAAAAAGGGGATCATCTCTTTCCTTATATTCTCTATTATATTTTTAGGAATTCTAAAAGCGGACATGATATAGTTAGGAATTGCTGATAAACAGTGTTTCACAAGTGCCACTCTACCCCCAAAAGGTAACAGAGGAATTTTCCAATTCTGTATTTTTGACCAAATTCTCTGCTCCAAAATTTTAAACAGCATCGATTTGGGCATTGAAAAATCCATTAAAGTCACTTAATATTTCCTTGCTTTTCTACCACCTTCACATTCAAAGTCTCTACCAAAAATTTCTTATTTCTTTCTTCCGTCGAAAGAGACACCACAATCTCTGACTTGTTCACATTCACAAGTTGACCAGCTTGATGACAATAAACATTCAGTATCTATTTCGAACAAAATACAGACTGCATATCAAATTCCTGAAATATAAAACAGTCATCTGCAAAAAAAAAGGTGTGACACTTCTGGAGCTCCCCTACATATAAGCATTCCTCTACACACTTTATTTCTGCTTAAATACTCCATGGAGCAAGAAACTGCTTCAGCACATAAAATAAACAAGTATGGCAACAGTGGATCCCCTTGTCTTAATCCACATCGTGGCTCAATAAACTCTAAATCTCCATCCATTAATTAACACCGCATATGAAACAGATGAAATACATGCCTTTATTAAATCTATTCATTTATGACTAAACCCCATAACCTCCATAACCCTTAGCAAAAAATCCCATCTAATGCGGTTGTATGCCTTGTTCATGTCTACTTTTGGAGCATATAAAGCCTTTCCTTTCCTTTCTTCTCCGAATAAAATGAAAAATTTCTTGAGCAATCAACACATTATCTGAAATAGCTCTTCCTGGAGCAATAGCATTCTGAAACGGAGATATGAGACTATTCAAAACTACCCGAAGTCTATTTCCCAGCACCTTAGCAATGATTTTGTATATGACGTTACATAAGCTAATGGGCCTAAAATCATTAATAGAAATTGGATGATAGTTTTTGGGAATTAAAACGATAAGAGTACGATTTGTCTCCTTTAACATCCAACCCGAATTCAAAAAGATTGAACAGCAATAATAACCTGTTTGGCTATCTGGTCCTGGAGCTTTGTTACGACCCATCTGATATACTGCCTCCTTAATTTCTTCATCAGAAAAATTCCTATCCCGCCATTCTCCTTGCTCTATACTCAGCTTCCTGGTAATAGCGAATGAAACATCAAAATGATCAAGATATTCCATATTCACCTCCATTCTCCCTGAATATATATTCTTAAAATGTTGAACAATAAAATTCCTATTAGCTTGTTGATCCCAACACAGAACATTATTTTCCATATCCCAACCATTAATCAAATTCTTAGCTTTTCTAAAAGCCGTCGCCAAATGAAAAAATCTTATATTTTTATCTCCATCCATAAACCATTTTTGCTTTGCCTCTGAGCCCAGTAGCTTTCTTGGTCAAATAGAAGTTCCTCCAACTTCCAAGAATAGTTCCATACTTGACCCTTCACCTTTTTTATCCTCCACATCCATCTGCAATCTGTTAACTGTTGGCGATTCCTACGCTCAAACCCGCAAGCAAACACACACAATCGAAGACAAACCAAGAATGTCACAAGCAAGAAAATAACAAGAAGTTCATGCACAACCCTAAAGAAGTTCACTTACAGACAGTTTATAGGGTATTGCACAACCTTAAAGGAACTCCGAGAAAAGGTATTTTGTTTCGGAAGAATGTTGAACTTATACTCAAAGCATACACAGATATCGATTGTACTAGGTCAGTAACTGACAGAAGATCTACCACTGGGTATTGTACTTTTCGTGGTGGAAATCTAGTTACATGGAGAAACAAGAAACAAAATGTGGTGGTAAGGTCAAGTGCTAAATTAAAATTTCAAGTAATGGCACAGGGTGTTTGTGAGCTGCTATGGTTGAAGATTATCTTAGAAGATTTAAATATTACGTGGGAGGGTCCCATTAGACTTTACTGTGATAATAAATCTACAACCAGTATTGCCAATAATCCAGTATAGGATGACAAATCTACAATCAGTATTACCAACCTCTAGCTACTGTTACCCGTTGCTACCCTCCATTGAAAACCACTATCCCAGTACTATAATTACCAACTGTTGTTATCAAAAGCGCTTTTATTTTTTATTTTTTTCCTAACTATGAAATGAAAACTAAAAATTAAGAACTGAATGCAAATTGAAAACTAAATATAAAAATTGAACACAAAGCTAAAAATTGACAGTTTTGTCTAACAGATCCTTAGTTTCTTCCATTTTCTATTCTACAGTCTAAAGAAATTCTTAGTTATAGCCAAAACACTACACAATATTCTGATTCTCCATTGAGCTAATCTTCTAACTAGATTTTTTTTTCCTGGTTAACACCTATACAATAGAAAATTGTTTTTTTATTGTTTCTACATAGATCCAAATATAAATGTACTAGTAATATAAAAATGAATAAATACTTAATATTTCATCTATGCATATAAAAACTGTTATGCACCTTTTTCTTGTGTCCTTATTTTCTTGATAGTGTTGTCAGTGTGACCATGTATTATCATATTTGTGCAACATGTCTGCGTCCATGCTTCTAAATCCTCATTATTTTCATTGTTACTGTTGACTCAACTGGTTAAACAGTTTTGGATGCAAGCTACAGATTTAATCATTATTTCAATAGTTTTATCTTCTCTAAAATTGCACATGATGTTCTTATGTGAATCATAACTCTTACTTTCAATGCTCCTGTACAGTATGAATTTAATGGTGCTGGAATCCTCTGTAACAATTAAATCACTCTTATTATTATTTTCTTAAATTCTAATTTGGTAAGATGGTTGTTGCTGGTCTCAGGTACACGCTGCTCTCCCGCGCTTGGTTTTGCATCTTTATGATGAGGATCTCACTGTTCGGCAGGCTTGTCGGGTAAATGATTAGCAATTGGGCCTCTCTCTCTCTCTCTCTCGTGTGTGTGCGTGTGTGGGTGGTTTTTCTTTTTTTTTTTTTTGGGGGGGGGGGGGGGGGGGGGGAAGGGGGGGG
>JAVXUM010000046.1:4979169-4992795 GCA_035590655.1 Pouteria glomerata
AAATTTGGATAGGACCTCGGCCACAGTATTTTTTACCAGGAGCACAAGGCCATTGTTGACTTGCCACGCAATAGTCCACAGGATTGCCTTGTTCCTGAACAAAGCAGTATCCCCACGCGTATGGACCATCAGGAGCAGTTGGCCACCCCCCCTATACATACACACACATATATTTATATATATATTAATAATACAACACAATTTAGCTATACCTTTTTTTTTTCGATCCTGTTAAATTTAATTGCTTTCAATGATCCATTAATTAGCTTAAATATTACAATGCAAAATAAGAAAAAAATATGTATGTCTAAAAACTAATAAAAAAAGTAAATTATATATTTTGCAGCACCAACAAATTAATTTCAATCCCTTTACTCTATATACTTTCAATTGTTACAATAAAACCTTTTATATAGCAAAGTTTCAATTGATCCATTCTATCAACAATAATTAAGAAAATGTAACAAAAAATGTCATGTATCTATCATGTGAAATCGATATTTTGTGTGATATTCTTTTGTTAATAAATTTGATAAAATGACTGAACTAAATTTGACCATAATTGTAAGAAATTGACAATTACATTTAAAATTATATATACGGACCCCAATTTAATTCGTACAAATTTATCCTGAGTTAGAAAAGAATAAATGTCACTATTATAAAATTTTAGTTATGATCAATTATGGTTGATGTAATTGATCAAAAATTAAATAGATTAATACTCCTAACTGTTAAGGAGTTAATTGTCAAGTTAATAATATGAGAAAAAAATAAAATAAAATGCGATAACATAATTCTTTAATTTGTAACCCCATATCAACTAACGTTCCGTGCGTGATTTAAAAAGAAAAAAAAATTACCTGTAGTTTCATGGGAAGTTTGAGCTAGAAAAGCAGCAATCTCTCTTTTACGAGTATCAGCATCTCTGGTGGTGCCAAAGTCCCCGAAAGACTTTGGCAGCATCTAGGAAAGCCTCATAAGTGTAGAATCCTTTTCCCGGGCAACGGTCATCATTCCGGTGCTTCAACATCTGCTCAAAAAGGGCTTGACTTATAAGAGAACTAATATCGCCGCCCCCGCCAGCGGCAGGGGTAGGCGTCGGGGTAGACGGAGCGGGAGTTGAACCACCACCTCCGCCACTAGAGCTACAATGGCTCTGGCAGCCGTTGGAGCAGTACGCGTCGGTGCTGCCACAGTAGCCGAATTGGTTACAACAAAGCCCTCCCGGACACACTTTTCCTCCAGCTTGGCTGCCACATTGCTCCTGCGCCGAGGCTCCCGTTAGGGACAAGGCACACGATAAAACTAATACCCTACCACGTTGCTCCTGTGCCAGGGCTTCCGTTTGGGACAAGGCACACAACAAAACTAGTACCCAAAACCTCACTTTAATTTCTTTTATTTATTTTTGTCTTCGGAACTTTTGGTCTCCTATGTGTGTTTGTGCTGCCGTACTCTTAGACCTTTCAAAAAAAAAAAAAAAAAGTGTTTCTGTACTTTTTGAGGGTATAGAAGTAGACGTATATATACATAGGGCAATGACGAACGTGACGACGGGGGAAGAGACCTCGCTCTTTTCAAATCCGAATGGCAATTCAACAATCGTTAGTGCGTCCATTTCCTAGAGAACTAGTAATGGGTCCAAAAATGAGCATTTCATTGAACGTCCATTAGTCAAGTCAACACTAACTGGGTTGGGCACATGCATCTGCATAATTGGCTACATTAGTCAAGTCAAGTCAAGTCAAGAAGAATTAATTGCAAATTTGTAATACAAGGAAAGAAGAGTCGAAGTAATTATGTGATGAAGAATATGACTGAAATGAAGAGTCAACGCTCAAAAATATATATATATTCTGTTATTAAAAGAAGTAATAAGGAAAATCATTTAAAATGAGTGTAGTAAAATATGATCACCCGGTTTTTTTTAGAATAAAATTAAAAATAAATTCTAAAATATAGGTTTCGGATATTTCTAAAAATATAAAGTTTGGAAGGTAGAATATTCCGAAGTTTCATAAAATAAAATAAATTTAAGATTTTTGAATTAGGGACTTGGGGCTTAAGTAATTAAAAAGGAGCAATAGGAAGTTTTTACAAAATAATGGGCGAGGTTCCCATAATTTTGGAAAGAAGGAAATTTAAAAAAAAAAAAAAAATAGTTTCGTCTGTGATTTGAGTCGGCGACTGGGGACTCACCAAGGCTATGCCCTAGCCTCCTTGGTTCCCTGAATCATCACCTTCAACAACCTTGTTGCCTTCTTTGTGGATTGAAGCCCCCTGATAAGGTCCGCAGGAGTATATGTGTGTATGTATAGTATGAAGTACACGGGGGAGAACGGGAAAATTATTAAAAAAAAAAAAAAACAGGTTCTGGCATATTGAGTTTCGGTCGATTTTAACCAAATCCCCTTCACCAGATTCTAATCGGAACTATTAGCTGTACATATGATAATATCTTCTCTGTATATTTCTACATATGGTAGTTATATTATTTCCTTGTTCCATGGGTATTGTTTAGGAAGGTAGCTGATTAATAGGAGTCCTCTGCTTGTATATATTCACTGCAATTGAGAATAAACAGATCAAGGAAAAATTACTCAAACTAATCTCTTCCTCTCTTGTTTGTTCTTAGATTTATCATGGTATCAGAGCCACATTGACGTTAATGATGGGGGACGACAAAGCACCATTGAGGAAAACAATCTCACTTTACGACTTGACCTCAAATGACAATCCGAAGCTGTCAATAACCCAAGTGGTATTGATTGGCGAAAATTATGATGAATGGGCACGCTCAATGAGAACCGCTCTCCGAGCACGGAAGAAATTTGGTTTCATAGATGGAACCATCAAGAGACCCGATGAGAAATCACCGGACTTGGAAGACTGGTGGACCATCAACTCTTTGTTGGTCTCCTGGATCAGAAACATGATAGAACCATATGTGCAATTTCACATATGGAGGTTGCCCAAGACTTATGGGCTGACATTCGAGATCATTTTTCAATGACCAATGGCCCGCGGATTCAACAACTCAAATCTGAACTAGTTGAATGTAAACAAAAGGGGCTTGCCATTGTGAATTACTATGGCAAACTCAAAACGATATGGGATGAACTTGCTAATTTTGAACAAATTCCTGTCTGCAAGTGTGGAAAGTGCACTTATGGGTTAGGTACCGAACTGGAAAAGAAACGCGAAGAAGAGAAGGTTCACGTGTTTCTCATGGGACTAGACGACAATGTCATGGGGCTGTGAGATCCAATTTGCTAGCCATGGATCCATTGCCTAACTTGAATCGGGTATACTCAACACCGATACAAGAAGAGCGGGTGAAAACTATCACACGTGGAAAAGAAGAGAGAGGCGATGTTATGGCCCTAGCAGCCCAGGGACCCTCTGGATATCGGGGTCGAACTGATGGGAAAGATAAGATGATGGTGTGTTCCCATTGCAAACGAACGAGACACGATGCAGAAAATTGCTTTCTGCTTGTTGGATTTCCAGAATGGTGGGGAGATCGTCCTCGTGGTGACGGACGCACTGGTGGTAGAGGAAAAGGCCCTTCATCCCAGTAGCGTGGTGGAGGCACGGTTGGGCGTGGGCGTGGCAATCAAATGCGCGCCAACGCCACTCAAGTTGCGGGAACTAGAAACGAATAGACCAAACCAGAAGGAGACACAAGAAGCATTCCGGGCATAACCGAGAGCGATTACAAGGCATTCTAGCATTGTTGAATAATCCAAAACCAGGGAATACCGAGAAGATGACGGGTAAGCATGGTTCTTGGATCATAGATACAGGAGCCTCCAATCACATGACAGGGGAGGTGAATTTGATGCACGATCTGCGGGATATACCGAGTTGCCCTGTCGGGCTGCCAGATGGGAGCAACACGGTAGCAACTAGAGAGGGTTCCGTTCTTGGCGTGAATCTAGTCCTTAAGAATGTTCTTTATGTACCTGGATTAACATGCAACTTAATTTCTGTCTCTCAGCTAATAGATAGCAACAACAATTGTTCTGTACAATTCACTAATAGTTTGTGTATAATACAGGACCGCACGTCGAGGATGCTGATTGGTACGGGTGAGCGACGAGATGGACTATACTACTTCCGGGACATATCACGCTTCAAGGCTTTCAAGGCAGATAGTACTGGTTTTCTTAATCTCTGGCACAAGAGGTTGGGTCATCCTTCCTTGCAAGTCACCAAGTTAGCTCCGGTTGTTGTTACAGGAAATAGTAGCCATAGATTGAATAAAAGTTGTGATGTATGTCATCGGGCCAAACAAACTAGAAATTCTTTTCCTTTGAGTAGTAATAGAGTTGCTGATTGTTTTGAACTTGTTCATTGTGATTTATGGGGACCTTATCAAACACCTTCCTCTTGTGGTGCTTATTATTTTTTAACAATAGTAGATGATTATTCCTGTTCTGTGTGGCTTTATTTGCTTGTTGACAAATCGGAAGTTACTCAAATTTTTAAAAACTTTATCTCTATGGTGGAACGTCAGTTTAATAAACAGATTAAAATTGTGAGGAGTGATAATGGAACTGAGTTCACTTGCATGAAAAAATTATTTTTGGAGCTAGGAATTGTGTTTCAAACTTCTTGCACAGGGACACCGCAACAGAATGGACGGGTAGAGAGAAAACACAGACACATTTTGAATGTGGCTAGAGCCTTATGGTTTCAAGGGCATATTCCCATTCATTTTTGGGGAGAATGTATATTGACTGCTGTATACTTGATTAACAGGACTCCTTCCTTGATTTTAGGGGGGAAAACTCCATATGAGGTTTTATACAATCAACCGCCTGTTTATGATCATTTGCGTATTTTTGGGTGTTTATGTTATGCTCAGAAAAAATCTCGGGACAAATTTGATAGTAAAAGTTGTCGATGAATTTTTGTGGGATACCCATATGGGAAGAAATGGTGGATGATGTATGATCTAGAGACTAATGAGTTCTTTGTGTCTCGAGATGTGGATTTCCATGAGATAGAATTTTCGTTTGGTATAATGGATCCCACTTCCACTATGATAGTTGCCCATGAACCATGTGTTGACGTGTTAATCGAGGGGGATGGTTGTGGCTCAGGTGATTCGATGGACAAGGGGGGCAGCGAGGACGGTGCTGTGTTGGGAGTAACTGAACAAAGCGTTGACAGTGTCAACGACGCTGCTAATCACCAGGACGATGATGTTGGTAGACTAAGTACAGGTGCCCCATCCGGTTTGACACAGCAAGAGGGCGATGCATTAGGTCAGGGACATCGACAGAAACAGGCCTCTATTCGACTGCGTAATTATGTCACTCACACAATCCGGAAAGTAAGTCCATCTTGTTCTTCACCTACGCCACGGCAATCCTCAGGTACACCCTTTCCTATAGCAAACTATGTGAATTGTGATAACTTCTCTATGCGGTACCGACATTTTCTTGCAGCTATTACAGCAGCTCATGAACTGAGTTCTTTCTTGGAAGCAATGAAAGACCCCAAATGACGAGAGGCAATACAGTTAGAAATCTAAGCTTTGGAGAAGAATGAGACTTGGGTGATTGAAGATCTTCCTCCTGGGAAAAAGGCTCTTGGTTGCAAGTGGGTCTATAAAATGAAATTCCACTCCGATGGCTCTCTCGAAAGGCACAAGGCACGGCTGGTCATTTATGGAAATCATCAGATAGAAGGACTTGACTACACCAATACATTTGCACCGGTAGCCAAAATGGTCACTGTGCGGACATTTTTAGCAGTTGCAGCCGCTATGGATTGGGAACTACATCAGATGGATGTTCATAATGCCTTTCTTCACAGTGATCTGGAAGAAGCACCTGGGTTTCGTGTTCAAGGAAGTGGAAAGGTATGTCGTCTTAAAAAATCTCTCTATGGGTTGAAATAAGGACCCCGATGTTGGTTTGCCAAGTTGTCTACCGCCTTGCAAAACTACAGTTTCCAGCAATCTAGATGTAATTACTCATTGTTCACACTACATCTGGGCACCACCCAGGTTCATATGCTTGTTTATGCCGATGATTTGATAATTTCTGGGAATGATCATGAAGCGATTGAAAAATTCAAGAACTATCTTAGCACTTGTTTTTACATGAAAGACTTGGGAAAATTGCAATATTTTCTGGGTGTTGAAGTTGCCCGGAGTCCCGAAGGTATATTCTTATGTCAACGCAAGTATGCGCTTGATATTGTCTCAGAGGTGGGTTTGTTAGGAGCTAAGCCAGTAGGGGTTCCAATGGAACAAAATCATCGTCTCGCCTTGGCCAGTGGACGCTTTATTGATGATCCAGAGCAATTTCGTCGACTAGTGGGTCGACTTATCTACTTATGTTTCACACGGCCAGATTTGTCTTACTCTGTACATGTTCTGTCCCAATTCCTGCAACAACCATGTGAAGAACATTGGGAAGCGGCACTGCGAGTGGTATGTTATTTAAAGAGGAACCCGGGACAAAGAGTGTTCTTGAGTCGCAACTGTGACCTACGCTTGCATGCTTGGTGCGACACAGACTGGCCCGGCTACCCGTTGACGCGACGCTCACTTACAGGATGGTTTGTGTCTTTGGGCCAATCGCCTATCTCATGGAAGACCAAGAAGCAACACAGTCTCTCGATCATCCGCGGAGGCAGAATATCGTTCGATGGCAATGACAACTTGTGAACTAAAATGGTTGAAGAGAGTTTTGATGAACCTTGGAGTTCCTCAAAC
This sequence comes from Pouteria glomerata, assembly GCA_035590655.1. Classification (NCBI taxonomy): domain Eukaryota; kingdom Viridiplantae; phylum Streptophyta; class Magnoliopsida; order Ericales; family Sapotaceae; genus Pouteria; species Pouteria glomerata. The sequence continues at coordinate 4,985,906 of JAVXUM010000046.1, forward strand.
TCGTCCTATAGAGCTGTATTGCGATAGTCTAGATGCGCTACATATCGCCAAGAACCCAGTTTTTCATGAACGAACAAAACATATCGAGATTGATTGTCATTTTGTATGAGATGAACTGATACGCGGAACTATTCGTACTATTTATGTTCCTTCCCATGCACAATTAGCTAATCTCTTCACCAAGGCTCTTGGGAAGTCACAATATGAGTTTTTACTTGGCAAGTTGGGCATTCGGAATTTGTATGCGCCAACTTGAGGGGGGTATTAGCTGTACATATAATATCTTCTCTGTATATTTCTATATATGGTAGTTATATTATTTTCTTGTTCCAAGGGTATTGTTTAGGAAGGTAGCTGATTAATAGGAGTCCTCTGCTTGTATATATTCACTGCAATTGAGAATAAACAAATCAAGGAAAAATTACCCAAACTAATCTTTTCCTCTTTTGTTTGTTCTTAGATTTATTAGGAACCCTTCTGAATAGGATCAAACCATTTTAAGGAGTAAGAAGCATAGGGCGGTAGGTTCAGAATTTTCTGGCTCCCTGGGTTTTCTTCCCGGATAGTTTAGGTAGGGATTTAGGTCCCTCCTCTTTCCGTTTTATATTTGGAGTTCATACAAAATTGAGGATGAAAATAGGTCGGATCGGCCTAAGACCCTACCCGACTCACCTGGCCCATATAACCCGCCCCTGGCCCGCCTTATCCGGGGTCCTGGCTTGGGTTGGCATGCCCGGCTCGAGACCTGACCCCCCCGCCCCGCCCTAGGCCTGGTGCACAAGCCAGCCCCCCTCCTATCAGTGACCATTTTTGAGGTAGGGGAAAAATGAAGTTTTTTTTTTTTCTTCTTTTTTTTAACAGGTTGGACATTTTTTTTTCTCCTATTCGTTAGTGGCGCCAGTGGTCCACTGGAGCTACCAAAGGTCTAAAATAGTTTTTATAATTACAAAAATTTCTCCAAAAAACTTACAAAAATTCCCAAGTTTCTATCATAAATACCCTTAATTTATTTCATTCTACACTTCAAAAACTCAAACTTTCTCTCAAATTTCTATACTATCAACCTACCAACTCTCAAGTGTGCTATTTAATTATGCATAAGTGCATACAATTCTGTCATATTTGAAGTCAAGACTTAAAGATTAAGTGCTTCAAATGTTCAAATTATTTTAAGTTATTATTTAATTCTTTTTAATTTACATGTTTTAATTTTTCATCAAATTTCTAAATAGATTCTAAAGATACCCATTTTTTAATTTGAAAGGTGGGGATTCAATGTCTTTTCTCCCTCAAGAACAAATAGAACAATTTGCATTACCACAAATACCGACACCTGCTAGTACAAGTTGTGATGTTGGTGCATTATCTTTGCAGCACGGCAAACAGCGTGGTTCTTCGAAAGCATGAAACTTTTTTACTAGAATTCCACGCAATGATGGAACATATAAGGCTAAAGGCAATATTTGTAGGGATTTATTAAATAATAGGATTACTTCTGAAACTAGTCACCTAAAAAAAAATTTAAATAGAAAGCACCGATACGATTTTCGCATTAATTTTATAATTGATCAATAATTTTCACATGTTATGCAAACTCAATTAGATAATAAGAGGTAAGTTCAATATTTTTTTTTATGACTCCATAAGAACACAAAATAATTCAGTTAGATTTATTGTTACAGATGAACAATATTTCACAATGAGTGAAAATCAACATTTTGAAAAATTAATTGATGATAGTTTTATGCCACAAATCGCTGTTTTTTAAGAAATACTTCAAAACATAAAGATTTATGAGATTTTAATTCAAAAAAAGATGAATTAATAAGTTATTTTGACAATTTTGAAAAAAAATGTTTACTTCACTTTCAATACGGAGAGTCTTGCTAAGAAATTGAATATATTTGTATAACTGTACATTACATTAATGAAAATTGAAAATTAAATAAATGCATTATTTTATTTAAATTAGTTAAACAACTGCACACTAGATTGAGTGTTAGGGAACTTATTTTTGCTAAATTTACATTATGGAGATTATGTAAAAAAATATTTTCTATTATTTTAGATAATATTTCATACAATGACGTTTGTTTTAATTACTTATTTAATACTTTCTCTATGAAGGGTCCATTATTTTATGGGCGTTATTGTGCCCAAATACTTAGGTAGCGTTTAGAATGATAAAAAATAAGAAAAAATGTGGTTTAAGATAATTTTTAGTATTTAGTGTTTGGTGTTTCAAACTACGTTTTTTGGAAAAGAATAGTAACACTTTTGAAATTTTGTGGTAAAAAGTTAGAGAGAAAAACTGTGAGAATAATTTTTTAGATCCGTTTTCATGGATTTATATTAGAGTAATAATAAAAGTTGTTAAACTTTTTGACTTTTGCATGAAAAAGTTGGAGAGAGAAACTATGGAAATGGTTTTTTCGATTCGTTCCCACGGATTGAAATTTAAATTATTGAAATTTGTTGAAAAATTATTAGAGTTTTTGAAAAAATTATTGGAGTTTGTAAAAAAATTATTTGGATTTGTAAAAAATGTATTAAGATTTGCAAAATTTTATTGGGATATATAAGTATATATAAAAACTTATAGAGTTTTCACGAAATATGAAGCAAGCAAAATGTGTTAGAGAATTTTAGAAATTTTTAAAAGTTTTCAAAATTTTTTTTTGGCACACCTAACATTGCATTAATTTAATTGTAAAAGATGAATTACATATTTATGAGTCCTCTTTTGTTAAAATAAAACAAATTGTAGTTTGTACTATGAGTTCTCTAAAAAGAATTAATCTATTTGTTGGTGTAGGTACTCAAATTGGTTTAAAACCTAAGCAAATTACCTATGAAAAAGAATATAAGATGGAATTTAATCTATATTATATTGAAAGTTACTATTAAATATCAAAAATCAATGAATTTATTTATTTTAAGTAATCAAGCTATTGGTTTAAATATTATTTAACTTATTGATGGGGTAAATACAATTTTTTATAAAACTTTTTTTATATATCTTTAATATTGTTACTAAAATATTTTGTGAGATTTATTATCCTTTCTCTTTTACTATTATTTATTAATTGTGAGTAATTGATGAAATTTTTAAAAAATATATTGTTCAATAATATTACATTGTTGTGGTTGTTACAATAAAGGAAAATTTTGATAAATACTTTAACTTACTTCTCATACATTTTAGTATTACCACTATTTTAAACTCTTGATATAAAAAAATCTTCTTCTTCAGTAACTGGAGATGATATATGACCCTGAAATATTATATAATTATAAATTAAGATAATTATAATTATAAATTTATGTTAATAAATTAAAACCTTTATTTAACATACTAATTATTTTTTTAGCATTCTTTTGTTTAATAATATTTATTTTTAAATAATAATTTATTAAAATATAAAAAAATAAAAAAAGAAGTTATATAATAAATAGAAGCGTAGATTAAATAAAAATATCAAGTGATATCCATGAATATTATAATTTGAATAAAATTTTTAATAACTGATAATTGTATATAATACTAATTCCTTTTAAATTATAAAATTATAAATTAAGATAATTATAATTATAAATTTATGTTAATAAATTAAAATATTTATTTAACTAGCTAATTATTTTTTACTTTAATTTGTTTAATAATAATATTTATTATTAAACCTTTATTTAATAGGGTGAATATTTTTTTGAATTATTTTGTTCAATAGCAATAATATTTTTTATGTTTTAAATATTAATTTTTTAAAATATTGGAAAACTAAAGAATAAGAATACGTTTTAAATAAAAATAAAAATAAAAAGTAAGAAATTTTATGATAAATAGAAGTATAGATTAAGTAAATTATCAAGTAATATCCATGAACATTCTAATTCAAATAAAATTAAAAATTGTGAATAAGTTGTAATTATTTAAAATATTAATTTCTTTATAAAATAATTAAGATAACTATAATTATGTATTAAGTATCACAACCGTACACGTGTTTCAACCGTAGAGCAAATTAAGTTCTACGTGACATGAGATAGTTATAATTAAATATCATGTGTCACAGTTGTAATCTAAATTAGATTTTATGTGACACAATGACGTTATCAGACCTTACTTTATATATATATATATATAATATATAAAATATGATATGTATAAACTTTTTTCGATTCAAAAATTAGTTTTCCAAATATTCAAAAACCCAAGGGCAAAGAAACTGAATATGCAAATTTTGGTTCTGGAGCACACTTGGACGCATGGCCTGAGGCCCCAGGCGCTCGGATTTGAAGCTAACAAGAAATAAAAGGGAAAAAAAATTATTTAGCCATATTTTAAGTTTATTTTCAAAATAATAGTAATAATGAGGAATAAATAGTAAATAAATATTATAAATAAGTATTATTTTACATTTAAAGGTTGAATGTTTAAGGTATTTGTTTTTTCATTTTATGTTGAAAATAAGTGTGGGGGAAAAATTTTTAACAAATATTTTGAAAAAAAATAATTATTATTATAAAAACAAATAAATAAGTAAAAAAATATAGCGCAGTGGATTAAAAAGAGGGAGCGACTATAAATAGTGAATTGCATTTATTTACCTATTTGATTTCGGGTAATTAATTATATCATAATTAACACGGTATATTATAGTTAGAGTTTGTGAATATATTTAAAAGTAAACAAATAATAAATTTATATATATATATATAAATTAGAGAATTAATTAAAAAGAAGGATGGTCACAAGTTAGAATTGATAAAGAGGTTGTAATTTAATTATTTGTTATAATTAATTATCTAATAATAGTAAAACTAAATTTTAATTATTTGTTATATTAGCATAATTAATTATGTTATAATAATGCATCTGGTGTTGTATTATGTGATTGTGATAGTTTTATATTTTAGTGTGAAAAATTATGAAATATGCTTTAATTACTTGTTAGGTAAGATTTTCGTCTAATTTGTTTTATTTATAGTATTTTATTGAATAAATAGCTAGGGTGGATGGACTCAAGAGTTTAGATAGAAGGATTAAGAGTGTGTTTGGAGCGTTGAAAAATAATGAAAAATAACAAAAATGTTATTTGAATAATTTTTAGACATTTGGTGTGCAATCACCAAATCATATTTTTCAGATATGAACAGTGTAACTTTTTGATTTTTACATTAGAATGTTGGAAAAAGAAACTATTCAGATGATTTTTGACTCTGTTCTAACAAATTTACGTCAGAACTTTTTTAAAAGTCGTTAAACTTTTTAATTTTTATGCCAGAATGCTAGATAGAAAAATTGTTCTGATGGATTTTAAAAGTTCGTTTTGACATGTTTTAGTCAGATTTTTAAAAATTTGTTAAAAAATTTTTGAGAATTGTAAAAACATTATTAGAGTTTGTAAAATTATTATTAGAAATTGTAAAAAAATTATTGAGATTTGTAAAAATTTATAAGAATTTATAAATATATATATAAATTTATAAATATTTCACGAAATATAAGGAGTGCAACATGTGTCAGAAAGTTTTAGAAATTTTAATAATTTTTAAAATTTTTCATCGTTTTTCACTACATGAAACACATCCTAAGTGATATAATCATGTGATTCAAGTGGAAATCTATGAGTAAGATTTTATAAAAAATGATGAAAAGTAATGATTTGATAAAATAAGATTCGAGAAAGTGAAAATCTAGTACCGAATAAGTTATGATCATTTGTTAAAATTGTTGATGATAAATTGTAATAATAAATGTTTGATGAAAAGGAAAATGGGATAAATGATTTAAAATCCTAAGAATAGACGCATGTGATCGGGTGCATTGTGCGATATGTGTATCGTGAAGAAAATAGGAAATGTCATGAGATACCCTTAAATTAAAAATTTTTAAATCTACACAGGGTAGGTTTTTATGTTAGAAGATGGTGTACTTCATCAAGTGTTGGCCTATAAAAGTCAACGGGAGAATAAGGGAGGTGCGTGCGTGTGTAATTAAAAGAGAAATAATGACAACAGATAATGAATCAAAAAAGGAGACACTAAAGAAATATGACAATTAAAAGGTTAGGAATGCATGTCGTAGAAACTTGAATAAAAATGTAATGGGAGAAAGATTAAGTTAGGAATTTTGCCTTGAGAGTTAATTATAGTTAAGTTAAACTAGTTAAGCTAGGATAAAAATAGAGCAACAGATATGTGGATAGATGGGGTTAGGAATTTTGATTCTATTATTTCGGTTACTGTTTAATATGTTTATTATTATATCATATTCATATTAGAAGTTTGATTGGACATAATTTGTACGCTTGCATACAAGTGGGCACATGTAAATTAATGCTCACTTTCTTACAATTTGATTTGCAGGTTTAGAGTTGGGGTTCACTAAAAAAAGGGAGTCAGCTTACCTTGTGGGTTGTATTTTAGTCACGGCATTGTTTGTTGGGCTATGATCAAGGCTGTTATTTTTATTTATCTTGTCATTATTAAAAAAAAAAAATGGCATTTCATTTAATGGTCCGCTCCATGTTTAATGGGTTACACTGATCAAGGTCTTAGGTTCATTGTAAAAAAAAAAAAAAAAGAAAGAAAAAAAAAGTAGCTCACCTCTAGGGTACAAACTCGAAGCGTGACATAAACTTTGAATTTCTAAAAAATAGGAGGTAAAATTACAAATGTTATCATATTCAATGAAAATTAGATAATCCCAAAATTTCTTCTTCAAATACAAAATGTCACGTCCCGGGTCCGAGAATCTAGGGGGTGAGTGTGAAACATGCATATCATGTCAACCAAGTCATCGGATCAGAGCAAACGCACCGTCCACGTAGTGGACCCACAATATTCTATCGGCTATATAACGGCCTAAAAACTGGTCAATTGTGTAC
>JAVXUM010000046.1:4997573-5022542 GCA_035590655.1 Pouteria glomerata
GAGAGAATATAGGTGTTTCTTAAAAAGAAATAAGGGTGAATAGATAGATACTTTTAGAAACAGAAAAAAGCAAAAAAGAAAAAGAGATAAATGAATGATTAGAGAATACAAGTGTTTATTAAAAAGATATGGAAATGGATAAATGAAAATCATTCTGGAGATAGAATATTTTAAAAGAAAAAGAGTTTAAGAAAGAGAAAGAGATTAATATAAATAAATAAGGATGAAAGAAATTAATATGAGAAAAAGAATATGATAGTGTTAATAAAAAATAATATTAAATAAATTTTGTCCTTAAAAATTTATTCTTTCGTAATTATTGTCACCTGTATATAGTGATATACCTATATATATTGTTTGACAAATTTTTTATTGCTCTCTTTTGTGGATTCCTCTCCTCCTGTATTCTTTTTGTTTCCTTTCTATTCCGGATCTGCAAGTAAGAAAAATATGAAAATAAAGTGGTCGGAGGTTGTACTTGAACACGGACTCCCCGATGCTTAAGTTAGTTTCTGCTGTTAACGATAATCTTCTGAAAGTAAATAAGGTATTCAAAGAGAGAGAAGAGAAATTCAGAGAAAGAGAGAAGACAAATACCTTATTCACGTTTCTGATATTTAAAGTGTGAGAACCGACATACTTTTTACTGATTTGACTAGACAATGACAGTGATAAGTATAGCATTAATGTTAGATGATGTAAGTATTAAAATCTGTGATATTTTGTAGATTTTGTCTCTTGATATAGTTGAGTATTATTAGTAAAGAAATTATGCAATGTAACTATTAAACTATTTAGTCCTAACTAACCAGAATGTACCCCTGGTCAGAGGGTGTAATTTATGGTCAGAAAAGCACCATAGAAGTCGGACTGGATATTTTTTGACTGCAAATATACATATATATATGTATGGGACCTTATCCAAATTTTGGGGCCCAAGGCATTCGTCTTAACCACTAGCTGGCTCCGATCAAACTTAATTCAGGCTGAGTTTGGCAACTCTCAATTACTTATCTATTAGCTACTTAATTCTTTTTTTTTTTTTATCTTTTTCTAAAATGATTAATTTTACCACTCTATATTTTAATTTTTTTTAAACTATAAATAATAAAACTGTCAAATTAACAAAAAGTTAAAAAACTAGTTACTGAAAAACTAATTTTTTTTCTTTCTCCAATACAAAAAAAAAAAATATTTTTTTATAACTAATTAGTAGCTAGCTAAAAAAAAAAAAATAACTATTTTGCTTTTTAAAAAAATCTCGACTCTTTTCACTCCTACACCAAAGTGATATGGCAGTGCTACTGTTGAGTGTGGTCATAGAAAAGAATTTGGGTGGACATGGAATGGTTCAATCAATATAACCATAGAGATCGATCTGGCTTCTTACGAATGATACAAGCTGGGTTTTCATAAGAAACAGTTTGTCAGATAAGTTTGAGTGTGATAAGATGGTGGCGTTTGACATGTAGCCGGCGGGAGAGGCAGCGGAGAGGCAGTCTCAGCAAAGGTGGCGGGAGGATGAAGGGTAGGGGGGAGGGTTTGCAATAGAGCTAACAACGGACATGACGATTAAAAAAAAAAAAAAAAGACTAAAGTCTGATATGAATCTTGATACCATTTTACAAACTAGACAGAGAATAATAATATATTTTCCCACGAAATATGTGATGGGTTATGTAATAATTTATATTGGTAGAATTACAACTGAATCAATAATGCTCATAAAAATAAGAAAAATACAGTCCCTGTCAAATCCTAATGGTGGCAATTGCTCTGCTAATTTGAAAAATTACATTAAAATTATATGAATTTTTCTATTATTTCTTATAAAAGCTGACTTATCAAGGGGTCTAATGGCGATAATTACTTTACTAATTTAAAAAATTACATTACAATTCCATTACTTTTTTATTTTTTCATTATAAATTATATTTTTTCTCATCATTATTAAGATTTTATCTCCACTATGATCTTATTTTTGTTCTTATTTGCTTTAAAATATAATTTCATTCTCACTTATTATGAAATTTCAGTCCACGTCTGCTTATCCTCTAATTGTAACCGACTTAAAGGTACTTTTAGTATTTATTAAAAAATTATAAAATTTTATAAATTTTTATAAAAACGAATTACGAGACTATAAAATTTAAAATTTCTGTCACTGTACAAAGTATAAGACATTAACTTTTACAAAATTATATAATTTTATACAAATTCAAATACACCCAAAGTTTTATTTGCGGCAGCACCCTTCGGGCCATGTATAATGGGCTCGTTAACATATAATAGGCCCATTTTGTATTTATTCATTCACAGTCATTGACAAGGGCATGAGCCTGTCACGGTCTACGGAATGGTAGTGCTCCAAAACTTGGATGGAGCCCGACCCGGGCATGACAGGATACAAAAGTAGTTCGGGTGAATGCCCGAGCCTGATCAGCACGCCACCTAGACATCCCATATAATTGTCGTGCTATTATCGGACTTGGAAAATTGACATTGCTCTTCAAAGTCACCTCAAAACATTAAATTAGGATAATTTAATTTTAATTCAATTGTCTAATGTTATTCACGTATTAATGTACGAAATACTTGAATAAATCTGAATTGATGAATTTTGAATTTTCATTCAACGGTTCCAAATTCAACGTAATAGAACTAATATTACACAACGATGTTAAAATCCTCTTTTTGCACCTATAAGTAATTCTATATATTACACGTCACTTCATCACTCCTCTCACAAGTTTGTAATCAATTTACACCCAGCATTTTATAATATTTTTAAACTACAATTAATTTAATTCTCAAAAAAGACAATTTGATTCTCAAAAAAGATAAATAGATAACCTAATGAGCGGCCGTTTAGAAATTAAATTTTTAAGTAATCTTTGACATTTTTTTTAATCAAAAGTTGGTAATTAAAAATTTTGTTAATTTTAATAAAATAAGTAGTAATTTTTGATAATTTTTAAATGTTTGATAAAATTTTTTGACAATTTTTTGTACGTTTAATAAAAATTTTAATAACTTTTAAATTAAATAAATTATTGTAATTTAGCATAAAAGTTATAAAATTAATATTTTACCAAATACACAATAAGTAAAAATTAATCAATTTATGCTGAAATTTAAACTACCAAACGGTGCCGAAGGCCCCTCCACTTCTATAAATACGTCATCCGTTCTTGTAATCCCTTAATTAGATTAGATGCATTTATACCTTGTAGCATTCCTATCATACTCGTTGCCAATATCGAATGATGCCTACAATACAACTGCTGAAGATATGGAAACATGAATTTAGAGATATTCTAAAAGTCATACCTTGATCTTAGGGGCCCCACTGCCCCTGTTTTGAAGTATTGTGGAAGAGGTAAATCGCGAAATATATATCAGTGGCACAGTGTTAGGGGTTGTCTTTACCGATCGTGCAATTCAGGAGATATTCTAGTATTTAGAGATATTCTAGTATTGAGGTGAATAGGATCCTGTTTTTTTTTTTTTTTTTTTTTTTTCCCGTTGCTGAACTTTTGTTCTCAGATTTTTTTGACATCGAGTACAAAGTTGGAATTATCAAAATAGGCCTTCCCAAGTTTTTTAAAAAATACTATTGTAATATATTTAATTCTATATATACAAAAAATAAATATATATCAAGTATAAAATAATATTTAATAAAATAAATTTATAATGTTTAAATATTTGAAAAATTTTAAATACTTAATTTATAACAAATAATTCGTTATAAACTACCAAAAAAAAAAGTGTGATATATGTTGGTGTTCCAAACAAAAAATAAAATCAAAAATCAAAAAATTATCACAAATGACGGCCCACCAAGGGTTTTTTAAATATCCCTAATAATAATAGTAAAATGATCCATTATATATTTAAAAGAAAAATTGATCTTCCAAACAAAAATAAAATGCAAAAAAAAAAAAAATGAAATATGTTTCGAATTATTAATATAAAAATAACGTTAGAATTTAAACAAAAGAACAAAATATTTGTCAACTTATAATAAAATTACGTATTACGGTCATACAAATCTCTCTTATACAATGTAATAATATATATATTTGCTATAGATTTTTATAGTATACCCGATTTTATGGTAGATGATAAATACATATATACAAAATATAAAATAATATAACAAGATTCATTACAATAGTTAAAAAAATACAAAACAAAACAAAAATACACACCCAAAAAAAAAAAAAAACCAATGCTTCACGTGTGTGACACTCCTTGCTCTCTCATGCAGAACAAAATAAACCAAAAACATAAAAAAGAAAAAAAAGGCCTTAAAAACAAAAACCTTTTGAAACTAATAAAAATAAATTAACTAGCTGTACTTTATAAAGGTCTCAAACTTGGGACCGTCAGTTCACATCTAAAGTATTCTACCCTACTAAATCCCCGCGAGCGTAGCACAGTTGGTACTCGGGCAGCAGATTTGCACCGAAGGGCAAGGGTTCGAGCCAGCTTTGCTGCAGTGTGGGAGTGACATTCCCTGAAATATAGGGTGGGCTCCTTGTGGCACCTGATCTACGCCCTCCTGTCTAGGAGGTCGCTGTGTACCGTGATTTACCTCCTCTACCATACCTGTCGGGCTGGGGGGTGGGGGCCCTGAGAGCGAGAGAGATCGCCTTTATTTGCACCGAAGTATTCTAACCTACTAAGCTAGCAAATTACTTGAGCTATGAAAACACTCAACATTAGTAATAACACTACTAAGACATTCCCAAAACACTAAAAAAGTGCCACGTTACACACTTTCCTCACGTCCCTTCCCTTTTACTATATTAGTTATAGGTGCTCACAGTTTGATTAATTGAATCATGATTAGTCACATAAAAAAATTAAACGGATCAAGTCAGTTTTTTTTTATTTAAACTAAAATTCAATAGTTATATGAGCAGTTAACTTTTCAAATCGATCTAATTATTTATTTTTTTGATTTTTTATAAACTAATTTTTAACTATAACTAATTAATTATACATTTAAGAACATAGAAATAATAAAAAATTAAACATAATTTGATAATAATAATAACATTTTAATATAGTAAATATAATGTATTAATAAATTAAATAATATTGATATATAATAAATAAATACTATATATTTATATTAATAATAAAATTTAATCAGTTAACCGAACTAACGATAATGTATATTAAAAATTGAAACCGAAATAGAAACTATCAGTTTAGTTAACTGCAATTTTTTGATTTACTAATTTTTATTTTTTTTTTGCTCACCCCTAACGCTAGTACAAAAAGCAAAAATTCTTATCTAGGTTTCTTGTCACGCCCCTAACTTAATTTGTTTGGGACGGACAGCATGGGAATATAGGAACTGATCAAAACAATTTAAAATCTGTACCAAGGTCAAGTTATAAAATAACAACATTAATTAGAGCAAACTAACAGACGTCCCTTATTCCCATGTTTAAATAAATAACATCATACAATTCCGTAATATCTCATGTTTTCATAAATATTAGGACCTACACTCCGAGTCGCACAAATAAAATACAACAGTTCCGTATAATATAAAATATCCTCTAGGTCAAACCATCGGTTAACTCAGCTCTGGGTGATTACTTCCTGACCTCGCTAGATCACCTATAAAGTGGATGGGGTGAGCTAACTAACCCAGTAGGTAAGACATTGCAAGTGTCCCCCAGTGTATATATATATACAACACATAACAACACAAAATATATGTACAATCACATAATATAAATATACATATCTTATGTCATGATATGAAATGAAATGCAATGGCCATGCACTCTAAATTCTCCATCTACCCCCAACCTTATCCTGGGACGGGTGACACTTAGCAAGACTCTTAGGCGAGATACGCGCGGTCACCAAATACACTGTTTCAGCGCTGATGGCAAACGCATATACATATATATATATCTCATATTTCTGTAGGGAATCAAGTTACACCCCCACAGGTGTAAGATTCAGGGGGCTCCGAATTACACCCCCTGGCTCTTCTGCTAGAGAATCGAGTTACATCTCTAGTCAGGCATCCACCTATCTCAGACAAGTATCTGTTTACCTCAAGCAGGTATCCGGCTATAGTTTGGAGAAATCATAAGGTCCATAAACCCTATAAACGTCCCAACTCTGCATGACTAAGCTCTAGTCATGTTTATATAATCTGGGGATCATCCGGTGTTATGAAAATATATATTTTCTCAATTTCATCAAATCACTACATATAGCAGTTGTGCGTTGGCATGTCACAATCTATGGCATTCTCAGCCAATCCGTACACATCATTTCCACCGGATGAAATCACTCCAATCCCAATGCACATGATATGCTCAATCATGGAATTTAAACATTAACTCAATATAGAAACGTATTTACATTCATCTAACCAATGATTTGGAATCTATTTAACGGTTGTAAAATGCATATAAACATGTTTGGGGCCAAAAAAAAGCATCAAGGGTTCAAAACTAACCAACTCACACAAAGTAGGCCTCAGCCGTCCGGACGCCCCCTTGGGACCATTCGAACGCCCCATTGGGACCATCCGAACGCCCGAGACCAGAAGCACGGGTTCAGTTGTTCCACTTCAACCCAATCTCGTTTTCCTCCAATCCAAGCACCGATTTCACCCAAAACTCAAATAGAATTACTCCCATATATAAATATCGTGTTTATACAACTTCAATTTAAGAAATAACTCAAAAACATGTAAGATCCATCAACATATATGCATATATATATACACACAAACACATATATATACACTTTCTTCATATCTAACCAAATCATGCATATATATACACGAAAATGATCCTTACGACGTTTAGAATATGAATCTAAGCCCCACCTACTTTGACTCTGAAGAAAACTGAAGAAAACCGTTTTGGCCTTCAAACTTTGAACTCCGATTTCTCTCACCATACTTCGAATCTCGCGAAACGGACTGCACTATATTGCTCACGGCGTTGAAATCTCCTCGGATCGACTATTTCTTTGGTCAATCTCTCTCTCTTTCCTCTTTTCTTTCTCTTCTCTCTTTCTTCTTTCTCTCTCTCTTCTTTCTCTTTTTCTTTCTTTCTTCTGCAGCCAGCTGAAACAAAAGGAAGAAGAAAAGAAAAAGAAAGAAAAAGGAAAAGAATAGCTGGGCTCTTGGCCCATTTTGTCCAACCTAATACCAATCTAAGCTAAACTTAGCCCAGAAAAATTATAATAATCAATACACGTTCCATTTAAATATTTTATTTACTCAAAATAATACAATTTAACCAAATTAAAATTACCGAGTGTTACATACTCCCACCCTTATAAAAAAATTTTATCCTCGAAATTTGCAACACATTAATCAATCCTCAAACAAAGATGGGTGTCTTACCCGCATCACTAACTCACGTTCCCAAGTAGATTCCTCAATTCCACGATGTCGCTAATGTCCAATTCTTCTCAACTAACGACATGACAGGGGTCCGGTATATACTTCCGAAGCATAGAAACGTGGAACACATTGTGAACCCGAGCTAACTGTGAAGTAGCGCCAACCGATACGCCACCTCACCAATTCTAGCAACGATCTCAAAGGGTCAAATGTACCTTGGTGATAGTTTTCCACGTTTCTCGAAACGTATCACACCTTACCTTGGTGAAATCCTCATAAATATAAAATCACCGACCTGAAACTCTAACGGCCACCTCCGTTTATCAGCATAACTTTTCTGTCTACTCTGAGCCGTCAAAAGTCTCTGTTGGATGATTTGAATCTTCTCTGACGCTTGCTTCACCAAGTCAAGACCAATCATTACAGGTTCTCTAGCTTCAGCCCAGCACAATAGAGATTTGCATGGTTGTCCATATAAAGCTTCGTAGGGGGCCATACCAATACTTGTCTGATAACTGTTATTGTATACAAATTCTACCAAAGGTAGATGGCTCTCCTAATTCCCTCTTAAAGTTAGCACGCAGGATCTCAACATGTTCTTCAAAATCTGAATCGTCCGCTCAGATTGCCCATCTATCTGCGGATGAAATGCTGTACTGAAACATAGTTGAGTCCCAAGTGCTTCATGTAAACTCTGCCAAAATTGAGCCGTGAACACCAGATCTTGGTCCGACACAATCGATAGTGGTGTTCCATGTAATCGAATTATTTCTTGAATGTAGAGTTGACACCGCTCCTCCATGGAATCCTTATTCTTCACAGGTAGAAAATGAGTTGACTTTGTCAATCAGTCCACAATTACCCAAATAGCATTATGCCTTCTTCTACTCCTCGGCAATCCCGTCACAAATTCTATGGTCACGTGGTCCCACTTCTACTGTGCCACAGGTAATGGCTGTAACAACCCAGCCGGTCTTTGGTGCTCGTCCTTTACTTGCTAACAAGTTAGGTAACGAGACACGAAATCCGCCACATCCTTCTTTATACAGCTCCACCAGTATTTTCGCCCCAAGTCCTTGTACATTTTAGTTCCTCCGAGATGCACAGCAAATCTTGAATGATGAAAATCTCGGAGTACTTCTTTTCTAATCCAATCCACATTAGGCACAAAAACCTTATCTCTAAATTTCAAATGTCCTTCTGTGGATAGACTCCAACCCTCTATTTCCTGTCCCGACTACAGATAATATTTTATATTCTGGCAATACTGGTCCCTCTGTTGACCCTCTATTACCAGTGTAAAAAACATAGGCACTACTTACAAGCAATTCACACTAAAGTAGGTAGTGCCATCTTCCTACCAAAATTCAAACTCACCGATGTCTTCCTGAAGACGCTACTGAGAATGAATCATTGCTGCTACCAAATTCTGTGACTT
Organism: Pouteria glomerata; assembly: GCA_035590655.1. Classification (NCBI taxonomy): domain Eukaryota; kingdom Viridiplantae; phylum Streptophyta; class Magnoliopsida; order Ericales; family Sapotaceae; genus Pouteria; species Pouteria glomerata. Next base: position 5,006,411 of record JAVXUM010000046.1, read on the forward strand.
TCTGCTCAAAGTATCAGCCATCACATTAGTTTTCCCTAGATGATACTGTAGATTAAAATCGTAATCCTCCAGGTACTCTATCCACTTCCTCTGTCTCATATTCAGATCACGTTGAGTGAATAAGTACTTTAAGCTATTGTGGTTTGAATACACATTAAACTGTTCACCATAGAAATAATGCCGCCAAGTCTTCAAAGCGAAAACTACCACGGCTAGTTCCAAGTCATGCGTAGGGTAATTTTTCTCGTGTGGCTTTAACTGCCTGGACCCATACGCCACCACTTGTTCATTTTGCATCAATACACAACCCAAACCTTCTCGTGAAGCATCACAATAAACTGAATATCCTTCTCCACATTTAGTTATAATCAGTACTGGAGCTTCCGTCAATCTCGTCTTTAATTCATTAAAAGCATTCTCATAAGCATCAATCCATTCAAACCTTACCCATTTTCTAGTCAACTGAGTCAATGGGCATGCCAATCGAGAGAAATCTTGAAAAAAACGACGGTAATAACCAATTAAACCCAAGAAACTACGGATTTCAAAAACAGACCTCGGTCGTGCCTAACTCAACATAACCGAAACCTTAGATGGATCCACTACAATTCCTTCCCTAGAAACTACATGCTCCAAAAATCTCACATCGGATAACCAAAATTCACATTTACTAGCTTTAGCATACAACTTGTGGTCCCGAAGTGTCTGCAATACTGCCTTCAAATGTTATTCGTGTTCATGTTCATTACGAGAATAAATCAAAATATCATCGATAAACACTACCACGAACCAATCCAGAAATGGTCAGAAAACTCTATTCATCAAGTCCATAAAAACTGCAAGAGCATTCGTCAACCCAAATGGTATAACCACAAACTCAAAGTAACCATACCGAGTACGAAATGTAGTCTTGGGAATATTCTTCTCCCGAATTCTCAATTGATAGTATCCCGACCGAAGATCAATCTTGGAGAAACAAGCAGAACCCCTCAACTGATCAAACAAATCATTTATTCTAGGCAACTGATACCTATTTTTAATCGTTACCAAATTCAACAATCGGTAATCCATACATAATCTCAATGTCTTATCCTTTTTCTTTGCAAAAACTGCCGATGCTCCCCACGATGATGTACTAGGTCGAATAAAATCTCAAAAATACAAATAATTTAACTGCACCTTCAATTCCTTCAATTCGACTGGTGCTATATGATACGGTGTCACTGAAATGGGTGTCACCCCCGGTACCAGCTCTATACAAAATTATGTCTCTCTCTGTGGAGTTAGCTCTAGCAATTCATCTCGAAATACATCTTCGTACTTACAGACAACTCTTGGGAGAAAGTGTCTGGAGTCCTCCTCATTAAGTCTTAAGCTCGCAAGCAATGTTGAAAACTTTTCCACGCATCTAATATCCAGTAATGGGGAAGGCAATACTGCCCTAACCTCACCCCGAATCTTCACTACCGTGCCATCCGGAAGAATAACTATCACCAACTTACGATGACAATCAATCATCACCCGATAAGTGGACAACCAATCCATCCCCAAAATGACATCAAACTTTTTCATCTTTAATACTCTCAAATCGATTCCCAACTGAACATCTCCTAACTGTAGAACACAATTTTCACAAACCCAATTTACCGATGAACTACCACCTACCGGAGAATCTACACACATTGGCTTCTCCAACCTCCCTGGAGTTAACCCTAAAGTTTCTACACATGCATGCGAGATTAAAGAATGTGATGAGCCAGTATCAAATGGAATATGTACCCAAGTGCTAAACAAAACAAAATGTATCATGTATCACTGAAGTGTCAGGTACATCATCCCGCAATGCAAGTGCGTAGGCATATCCCTGAGTCCGCTGACCACTAGAATTGCCCTCTCCTATAGCTTTTCCCATCTGATCGCTGCCACCACCACGCGGCTGTGGAAAAGTTGAATCTGTAGAACTGGTTGCTGCATCGGTGGTGCAGGGACTATAAGGAACTGCTGCGTCTGGTATGAACCAATCTGTTGAGTGCCTGGCTCCATACTCCCCTATGTCATCTCCACAAACGGGCAATTCGACTGTATATGCCCTGGTTGATGACATCTGAAGCACAACCTTTGTCCAAATTGGTCTACGTATTCCCTTCTTTGTGGGGACTGAAACTGCTGCCACCCTCGGCCGCCAGATGACCCTGATCCTGAACCTGAACCAGAACTACTCCTCTAGTATGAAAATTCCTGCTGTCTTTGGGACCTCATCCTGGAAGTCCCTGCTTTCTCTTTTCCCTTCCTCTGCCTTGAACTTGACCCAGAACCATGCTCCTGAATTTATCCTTACCCTTGACCCGTTCTTGCCCTGGATCGAAAATCAATGACATCTCTCTCCACTGCGAGAGCTGTCACTACAATTCCAGAGTAAGTGGGAAGCCTCATCTCGATAATCTTCCTTCTAATATTCATGTTCAATCCCCATTCAAATTTCCTTGCCTTAGCATTATCATATGGCAAGTACTGTGGGGCAAACCGCGATAATTCTGTAAACCTCCTCTCATATTGTTACACTGTCATGCTCCCCTGTTCCATTGCAAAAAATTCTTGAACCTTCAAGTCTCTCATTACTGGAGGGAAAAACCTCTCAAGAAATGTCGTTTTGAATTCTTCCCATGTCAAAGTTTGAACATTTACTGTTTCCCGATATGACCTCCACTAATGGACAGCACTCCCTTGAAATTGGCATGCTACCACCTTGATTTTAACTTCATCCCCTTCGACCCCTAGGGTCTCCATCATCTTTATGATTTTTTCCAGTCATGTTTCAGCCTCCATAGGTTCACCCTCGCCATTAAATTTAGATGGATCATGCTTCTTGAACTGATTAATGATTCGCATTATTGGTGTTTCACCCGGCGCAGGAGCAGCTGCTGCAGTTGGCACACCCAACCCTTGCATTTGAGCCCACTGAGCCGCCATAAATTGCATCATCTGTTCATAGGTCGACTGTGGAACCCCACCATTTGCCGATGGTACCTAATGGTACCCTCCATTTCCTTCTTCCAAGGGATTCTGACTACTGGTCTGACCCTGATGTATGCCACTCATTTTTCGTCCACGTCTAGACATTTTATAAAAATACCATCATCATTAGCTCTAATATTATCAACAAACTCAATAATCGATTTATCGTAAAAGAAACCTCTAGGCCATACTACCTAAGACCCAAACAATCGCAACCTAGAGCTCTGATACCATATTGTAGCAGCTCGGGACCAACACCGCTAGCAAGATATTATCTGCTTTGGCCCCTTAGCTCCCTCCCCAACAAGCCTTCACGGTTTTGTTCTTGACGAGGGCGACCCCAGTATCCCCCAAAATGCGTCTTACTAGGGAGAGCTATCCCCACCCTTATCAGGCGTGATTCGTTCTCCTCTCCAACTAAAGTGGGATCGTTACATTTCTAATGCTTGTTTATTGAAAATATTAAGTGATGAGTCCTTAGGGCGTGTTTGATTGCCGGATGAAAATTCTGGACTGGACATAAAGTTCGTGGGGCCTAGCGAAATCTTTTGTTTGTTTAGCAAAGCAGCCGTGAGATTTTGAGTACAAACCGGTTGAGTAATCCGATAAAGTGCCGGATGCGGAATCCCACTTGGGTGGTGGGATTATTAATCCCTCACCTCCGGATTTACTTTCCGCCTAGATTTAAAGGTTCAAAATTATTTTCTTTCATATCACATATCAAATCACATCTTTTATCCCACTTTATATCCCACCAACCAAACACTAAAAAAAATAATATTACATAAAAAATAATCTCATCTTTTATCCAATCTCACATATTATTTTCATGGGTCTCACAGTATTATTTATCCCCCATCATTCAATCTCCCAAAACAAACACAGCCTAGGGTAATCCAAGCTTCTGCGGATGATCACGTGGCTTGGGCCATTGGAGGGAGCAAAACGAAGTGAAGCTATTGAGATTGGGAAGCCATGCCAAGAAGATCGATCGAAGATTACCTTATCTTTCTCGTTCTATAAAGTTCCTTGCCTTGCTCATCTTTCTTGTTTTATATACGCACCATTAATTACTTGAAAGTATGTTAAACATATTTCATTCCAATATTCTTTCTAAAAGAAATCATATATATATATACACACACACATGCAAAATCTAGTGACACCCAGGCCGTGTGCCAGTCTCAGGTACGAATTAAGGTCACATGCATCAATTGCAACTCTTCTAAGTTCTGACGCGCCATTATTTTGAAGGAATGTTAATAGCTAATGACAAACTACAAGTCTATTTGATTTTTGAGAGCTAGCTCAAATTGGCCGAATATTGGCGTGTACACAAATTTCTTGTCTCAAAATTACGTAGAAAATAGATAAATTCAAAAGGATGTGTTACTGTGTACGATCCACCAGGACGGGTAACAAATTTCCAATCCATCTTTGAACCCTTTTTTCTTAAACATATAAAAAGTCCGAAAATGGTTTAATAGTCTATTTTTTAAAACTCTCCTCCGTTCAATTTTAAATTCCAAAAAACTTCAATCAAAACCTCATTAAACCTTTCACCTAAGGTGAAAAAGATATATATAACACTTTGTATATCTATTTCCGTTTAACAAGATACCCATGACTGGAATTAATAACATGTATAAACTAAGAAGCATCGCAATAATACTTAAACCGTTTAAAATTCTACATGAGATGACTTTAGAATAACGGTAAATATTATTTTACTGCAATAAGGGTCAAATTTAAATCTAAAAATCACCTCTATAAACAAAGACAATACGTACATTTAGCCCTCACTAGACCCTATTTCACTAAATTGCCCTCTAAAACTTCTACAAGAGGGTCCCATCATATAAAGTCATGCCGAGGGTTTTTGCCTACGCTTTACAAACCAAAATCAATGAACTGAGATCGCTCGCACTAAGAATAAGAAAGAATTCAAATATATATAGTGTTTGAAGTCGGTATCTTACGCCTACAAACATAAAAGCCTATATTAATGTCCCCTTTTATCTTCAATGTTTCACCTGCTGCTACTATTTGTTTCCACCGTCGAGGGTCTACTAGTACAGTTGACAACAATTATAAATCTCACCAAACACAGCATCCAAATTTACATTAGATGACGAAGCCATCAAAAAAGACTTCATGGTGATCAATTAGACTCCATGGGTACATCAACATTTTGTCCGATAATTCGACACTGAGGAACCATTTTTTGTAGCATAGACGTTCCTTTGAAGGTCAACATTTGCCAACAGGTTTTTCTGTATTTGCTAAGCTGCGCATAACAAAGGACATGCAAAATATTGATGTCGAGGACAGTTTGAGAATGTGTAAGCAGGAAAATAAAAGAAATAGACATGTAAAGACGTGCACACCTGTTCTGGTGGTATCTTTTCAAATCCGAATTTATTTGTCCATATCGACTCTGCTTCATCAGCAGCAGGGAGCACCAAGCTCTTCACGTTCAAAAATGCAAACAATTTCTCAATGCAGGAGAATAATAACTGGAAGTATCCCTGTTCATGTGTTTGGGTTCCACGAAACAGAAAAGAAATCTGTTTATTATCCAATAAAGAGTACAAGTTGTACAACTACTGCTATACACTGATGCTGTAGAGAATGGAAATACCAATTCAGCACACATTCTTTTGTGTATATACTTTTTATACGATAACTTTCTGTTTTTTTCCTCTTTTTTTTTTTTTTTTGGGGGGGGGGGGCCGGGGCACTACGGAAATATATTTTACAGTGATAAGGCATTATATTTCCACTTATTCAGAATAAAAATATTTACTTCATATGTAAATTGATTGCAGAAGCTAACACCTAATATGATTCACTTTTCCATACAGAATTTTTCCATTATCAAAAGTTATTTTTCCAGTGGAAGCATATGACTAAAGGGAAATGAAATCCAAAATATTGAAGTCTAGTGCTAAATAAGAACTTGTATTTCAACAAAATGAATGTGACAACAGCTAAAAACCCAGACTGAATAAAAGACAAGACAAGGAGATGATGCAATATCAGCATGGAAATTTACAGAGAGAAAAAATAAAAAAAGGGTAGGAGGGAGAAGAAATAAAAAGAGTAATATCTATCTCAGTGGGGACACAATATGTACATCTTTATATATAAATGAAAGCAATGACTTCAGTTCTGTAGGATATATTCCTATTTCACTACATCACGAGCAAGAAAATAATTTCCACATTCTGTACGTTGACAAGTTCAAATATGCCAAATCATTTTCATTTTCATATGAATACAGTTTTGAGAATTCAAACCATTTCCTAAACGATCAACACAGCTCGAAAACAGTTTTTAGAAGCACTCTAACAAATATTTTCCAGTTTTCTTAAAACAAATAAAGCCAACAAATTCATAACTAATTCTGAACATTTCAGATTGTTTCAAGCACCAACTACCATCTAATATTCCGATTAGTCACACTGGTCATAAACAAGGTTGTGGCTGCTTAAGATATCACTGGAAAATTTAGCATCTTGAAATGACAGGAGGAAGTAAATGATTGAGAATTCTTTTAAGCTATGGTAAGCCTGGTAGAATTCAAAAATGGAGACATTTAGGAGTATAAAAGGGAAGATGTGTTACACTAACCATACAAACAAAAGGAACATCTGGTTATAAAGCAAAACCAATTGTCTTGAACAAAGGAATTGAACTCAGTTCAGTGACAGTTTGGATACAATTGATTGGGGGATAAGATGATAAAAGAGAAGTAACATCATGGGGCATATGGGATTAAATTTTTGTGTGACTATTTTTTTGGTGTTTGGATGATCAAATATGGATTGGAATAAAAGATATGATTTGACAGAAAATAATTTTCGAACTAGGGCATATAGAATGCAGATTGGGCTCACAGTCCAGAGAAATTTCCCCAAACCAAATGCCGGATTGTGGGTCCCACTGCAGTAACAGTCCAATTCCCCATCTTATCCGCAATCAAGATTGGCCTTTTAAGTAATAGGTACAAAAGGTCAGGGGTTCAAATCTTGTCATCCCAACCCATTACTTGTCCTTTGAGCAGTAAGAAGGGATCATTTTAAAAGTATTGACTTTGGACACACTTCAGATTCCATTTTTTTATACTAGTATTTAGAAGGAGAGTTTATATGCATGTGTGCCACAAAAAGAGTATTAACCTCGCACCTTGCCTTGGTTACCATTACTTGTTGCCACTAGAGGGAGTTCTGCAATTTCCCGTCCAAAAACTCTGAAGATTCCAGCCGACACAACAGATGAGCTGCATGATTATAACGGAGCTCATTATTAACAACATTGAAGCAAGAATGCACAGGTTATTTCAAAATATAAAATATATGTTTTTTAACTGCTTTCTTGTATTATACATGGTACAAGTTGGAATTTTCTTACTTCACTGTTAAAATTGCACAATACATTCCCCCAAAGTCTTGGCCCCTGATGTTCCTTCTGTGAGGGAGAGATATAGAGAGAGAAGGCAATACCTAAGTTTAGTTAAAAAAAGACTGATGGAGATAAATCAGCAAGGAAAAATATTTATAACAGCAGCAACGGAAAAAGAAGCTGGCATGATATAGGCTAGAAGGTCTGATGGTTACCCATAAACCATAGACGGAATAAAGTCGCGTCCAGTTGTAAAATCAACTATAGGATCAAAGCATTCCTGAAGCACATGCGTTGATAAATTAACAACTGCTTTGATAAGGATCTTTCAAAAAAAAAAAATCAAGCAACTAAAAATGCTCATCATTTTTCATAAAAAAGTTAAGATATACACACAAACAACCACAATAGAAAAAGTAGAATAAACTTTAAAGCCACATGAAGTGTAGTACAAATCTAGTTGCCATATATATTCAGCAACACAATACATGTGATGATGTGGGTCCTCATACAGAATGTAATCAACTTTAACTTTATATCAGTGAACCACTGTTGAGTAGACAGGACAAACGCAGGAATGATTCAACCAGAGAGTTGGGTCTCCAGTTAGTTTGGATTAATGACTGAAATCATCCATACTATAACTTATAAGAACCAATACTTCCTTAGAACCAAACTGAACCAAACCGAGTTGAAATAGTCAAGTCCAATTCTGATCTCAGGTCCTTTGGGTATTGTGCACACCTAATATTGGTAGATGAAGTAAACAAAAGAGAAATTATCTTTTTTCAACCAAAACTAGTTATATGATCAAATTCTGTTCAGTAACAAGTCATTGAATAAATTAAGTATCAAGGAATAGCACAAGCATTCTCACATGGAAGATGGCAACAGCTTTTGAGAGCAATAATCTAGTTTCAGGAGAAGCAATTTTTCCACTGAGAAGCCTCCATCTCACATCAAAATCAGTGTTGGCGTTAGAAGCCTTGTCATCATGCTTCTTCCTTATGACATCCAAAAGAGAATCTGGGATCTTCTCTTCACCGCGAACTAGCAAATTCTGCAATGCAGAATAGATCTTCCCACAATCCATGCAGCAAAACCACATGCCTTTGGGTAGTTCCTGTTGCAAAAGTGGCTTTGAAATTTAGGCACCGTTTGGTGTGCTAGAAAATAAAAAAAAAAATCTCTGAAAATTTCTAAAAATCTCTAAAAATTATTCACTTTTTATCTCACTACACGAACTACGAACTCATAACTTATCTCACTTTATCTCATTTTATCTTACTTTTTATGATTCCAAACATGCCCTTAATCCAGAACTTCTGAATAACAGGTACACTACAGAAAAATGGAAATTCTCAAAGTGAACCATGTGCAAATTACAAAGAAACAATACATATGTGCACACCTTCAGATCTGCCATTTTATGTTTCTTCAAGCAGCCAACATGGTATTCCTTCTCACACTAGGAAATAATACATAATCAGGTAAAAGTACAAGGAGGTTCAGAGTAACACATTTCACATTAAAATAGTTTTGTAACTCAACCAACCAAGATACTGACGTCAAGAATAGACAGTACCTGATCACAGACTATAACAGTGCGTGGACCAAATCCAGATTTGCTAAAATCATAACCTCTACATACAACAGATTGAAAGAGATCAGCCTCAAGACAAACCAACATATGAGGTACAAATACAAAGTACTATAATAACAGATAAGCATAGCAGCATATAGGTGCATATAGCACAATGACATAACTCACTCAAGTTAGCCTTTTCCCTACTAAACACAAACATAAACTTTTTAACAATTTGTCTCAAATAGATTAACCAGTACCTGCACAAAACACATGCAATGACCTCCACATCTTCTGGATTTTTGACAATTCGCATACATCGCTTGGTTATCTGTTCAATAGGATCGACTCCTGAAACCCTTCCAGCTGCTACAGCATTAGCATTATGCTCCACAAATTTCTCCCTTTGGAACATATTCTGGCAATAGTTACAATACCATTTACCACGGGGAATGCTTGATAATGCTGCACATTCTGCATAGGCCAATGAGAATGCACATCAAAAATGAACTCAGGTAGACCACCCCAATGGAAACAATTCAGAGAGGCCACCAGTACAATCTACGGGAAAGAAGACCAACAACCAAGTAAAAGAAGACAACACAAATCATTTTTTCACTGCATCAATTCTAAATTAAGGTACAACTGCATACAAGTACTCTCTGGTGTTGTCTTAGAATGCCATATCCCGTATGTTGCGTAACTTAGTCGGTAGCCTGGAGCGTGAGTGTGCCATATAGACTGCAAATGGATATCACATTTTAAATAGATTATGGACACAATTCTGACATCTATCCAGATGAAAATGGCTAGGGTAGAAGCCTGAGTTTCTTGGTGGGAGGCTCACACTAGGAACATCTAGGAATGTTCCAGAATATAAATCATGAGGTCAAATTGTCCACAAAAAATCCTACAGGATTTACTGCTCTAAATTGCCTGTTCACCAAAGTTTACCGCTAGATAATATGAATACAGTTCAGTAACTGTAGCAACATGATTGACACTTGACACATTATGCCAAACAGAAGCTTTCGTTTCCTTCTTTTCCTTTTTCTATAATTATTCCATGGGAAAGGCACAGGGAATATAGACCTAAGCACCATACAGAAGACAGAAAGAGAAACACTATCTAAAAACTTTGAAAAGGGGTCTCTTATTTCATTGCCACGTTTAGTTTACCCACGAATGCAATTGAAGTGGAAAAAGCCTTCTTTTCTCAAATAATCATCACGTAGAAATGCCAAAATGTCACTCTTCAAGAAATATAAGAACACAGATAAGAGTAACTAAGCTGATGAAAAAGGTAATGATAAAAATCATTTCATTGGAATTTGAATTTCACCTATATGGAAGGCCCTTGGGCATCCATCACAAAGCAAGAGATTCCCACCATCAGCACAAATGATGCACAGGTCATCATTGTCCTTGGCACAATGCTTACGACCTTTCAATAGAGATATGGCAAATTCATGGAGAGACACCCCATTTGACGTGTAGATGTATGAATAGCTGTGGATAACATGAACAATGTAACAAAAATAAAACAAACAAACAAAAAGGCATGACTAATATTGAATTCAGGTTGCTAAAAAAATTTCAGAAGAAGAAAAGGGGAAGGGAGAAAGAAAATGACTAACGGTTTTCTGCGTGAAGCCCAACCAGCATGAGCTTCAAACTGTGAGGCGCTGACCTGCCCATTAATTACAGCAAAAATGAACACCTCTTATATAACATTAAAAGGCTTGGGTGTAGTCAGAAAAGTACCTCGGAGTTGCAGCAATGACATAATATTCCGAGGCCCCTTTTATAACCTTCAAGCAATTTCTGTCAATTAAGAGTTATTACTCCAAATGCATAAAATTTATAAAACAGCTCTAGCAAGTATGCTATTTAGATTAACAACCTGTCCATTAGAATAATATGCCACTTCAGTTCCATCAGGTAATCCATCCTCCTCAAAAACCAACTTGTGCAATCGCAGATCCCTAAATAAAATCACAAGACCAGCAGATTTTTATTTCCCAAATCACTGCAGAAGTGCACTAAACTCGTGCGTGCATGCCAGGTGGGGAAGGAAACACAGAATCATGAACTAACTTTTTTGTTATCTTCCATTTGCTCTTCTGTGGCGGAGCGGTACACGGAGAAGCACTTTTAAAGGACCTTGTACTCAAAGCAGCTTTTGATGACCTGATACAATAAGATGGAAGTGTTTTAAATGAGACAGGAGAATAACATGTATATAATCAACAGGCGTGACTAAATAGAAATACCAACCTCTTTGTTATCTTATGTTGCCTCCTAGTTTCTGATAACATATGCACTGAAGCACCTCTGTATGATTTTTGAGCTGAAACGAGCTTTGGCAATCTGAAATAACACAAAATTATTATATGAATGATGTCAAATTTCAATAAAAATATCCAATTAGATCTATTGCTACCCAAAACAAGAATTAAGAAATCTCACAAAAAGAAAAGTAGTAGAAAAAGAAAAGAGACCAACTTTTTTGTTATCTTCCCCCACCTGTTACATTTTGATGAAATGGGCATTAAAGTACTTGCAGAGGGCTTTGAAACTGACGCTGATCTCAAGCGACTAAAATAGCCAGACAAACCAGAATATCAATAGGTAGAAATATGATACTAATCTAGCTACAGTTCATACTTCCACTGCTAAAAAATAAAATAAAATGTCAATATAATGCCGATATATAGGAGATTATGTTTAACTAAGAGAGATACCAACTTTTGTGCTATCCTCACTTGACTTTTGTTTCGTGAGCAAAGAGGCACTGAAGCACTTCCAGAGGATATTGGAGCCAAAGCTGGTTTCAAGGACCTGAAACAACCCAGGTGGAAGCAAATCAGAGGAGGGGGATATAATATCTACCAATAAATTCTATACTCTTCAGTAAAAGACAGAAAAGGATATGACAAAAAAATATATTAACTAGAGAAGTACAAACTTTCTGATTGTCTTCTCTTGACCCTTTTTTTGGTACAAAATATGGGCCGAACCACTTTCAGGAGATTTCGGCATCACAACTAATTCAGGGGACCTAAAAAGCCAGATGAAGCATATCAAAGGGGAACAGATTATCCAGCCATAACTTCCTACTACCTAGTATTTAAGAAAGCATATATACATACATATATATTTCGAGAGAGAGAAAGAGAGAGAAAGAGTAAAGGAAATCTCTCTCAAAGGAAAAGAAATTACAAATACAATACCTATCATCTCTTATACTCCCCTGACTCTCATCTTGCGCCAAAACGCATTGTGTCCTAGTGGATCTTCTTAAAGTCAAGTCTGGTTCCAAAGATCTGAGATTCCAAATAAGCCCAAGTCAGAGAGAAATAACTAGTAACATCCTAGCACGAAATTTTAAATTCATCACCACAAAGGAAAAAGTCTTATTTAAAAACCCCATCCACAAATTCTATGACATGTAATCATAAACCATGTTACACAATCTCTTCTGAATTTGTGAAGTATCGCTCACTGTCTAATGCTCAACAATTGGATAAGTTACCAGACATGTCCAAATGTCTAGTTAGACATAAACCAAACAAATATGAATAAACAATCGAACTTTTCATATGGCCAACAAATAAAACTCTCTCTTTTTTGATAAGTGTGAATAAAACTTCCATGTAACAGATCATGCACTAAATAAACCTTGCTATAACCCGCCATTGATTGCATTTTAGTAAATTTAATGTTACCTAGTAACAGGTACTTCAATATAAGCAAGCAGATAAATACCATATTTTGTATGCGTTGGGAATAGAGGTAGACAATGGGCTCAGGCCAGGCCAATACTAAGCCAAATATTTGTATCCCAAGACCGCCCAACGTTAATTCTTAAATGTAATGTTGCCTAGTCACAGGTACTTCAATACAAACAAGCATATAAATAGCATATTTTGTATGCATTGCGAATAAGGGTAGACAATCGGCTCGGGCAGGGCCAATACTAGACCTAATACTTGTATCCCAAGACCACCCTACGTTAATTCCTAAACGCCAAGCCCACCCAATTGAGAGGAAATCAGTGCACGAGGCTCCCCCATTATGAGGTCTGGAGAAAGTCAAGTGTAGGCAACCTCCCCTTTATCAGCAAAGTGGCTGATTAAGGGATTGGAACCCTTAACCCCCGGGTAGTAATGGAGCAACATTACCATCGCTCCAAGGCCATCTTTCAAGCCCACTGAAGACCTTAAACAACTTGAGGAGGAGGATAATTGCTGTGAATCGACATTGCCTGCAAACCGAAACTATTTATCACTTTGTTTGGAATGTTTGTGAACTGAGGAGCTTTTGAATCTTGCCTTGTCGAGAATTGGTTTAGTTTGGGTTGCTCCAAGGAGGTTTAATCCTTTTCTGTAATCTTGATGGGAAGAATCCCAAAGCATTAAAGGAGGATTTTGAACCTTAAAGGAGGAGTTGGAACCTTATACCTTTTTGCATTCTCTAGTTAATCTAGGAAAGAAAAATAGAAAGAGCTTTGCAAATATAGAATTTCCATCGTATAGGCTGAGGAGTTGTTTTTTATCGTTGTTAATGCAGTTGTCTAGAATGGGGTAAGAGCTAGAGTTATTTTCATTTTTGCAGTTTTTAGATGACTTATTTGTATCTTGACCTCCGGGTCCTTTTACATCTTCTTGATTTTTTTATAAAATTTTAATTTTTATCAAAAAACAAATTATAAATTACTTTTTTACCATTTATCTCATAATTTATTTTCACAATTTACACCACTAAAAATAACTAAACAAAATTGCAAAATTAAAGCCACAACCTAACACATAATAAAATATTTATTATTGGCCATTTTTATGCTGAAACCAAATCTTGTTTCTATATTTTTTAATTTTTGTAATACATAAATAATATCTAAATAATAAAACTATATTTTTGGGCATGTCCATAGACAAGCCAGTATTTCTTGTTCAGCCACAAGCTGTTGCATCTAATATCAAAGCAAAGGCATAACTGCATAAGTAATCCTCTGAAAAGGTTATGCCTTAAGCCTTGCATAATTGAAAACTAGTTCAAATTCTGCACTCTTTGGGAAATTGGATGTTCAAGGGAGGAGATGAATTGATCAACACCCAAAGCTTAGGAAGAAGAGAGGGGGTTTGCAGAAGTGACATAAATATGTGAAATAGTCAACTTCTGGCATATGCATGAGAAACTGGCACCATCGGATCCTAAGAGGACATAATAATGACAGAATCAGACCTCTACCCCCCACCCCCTCCCCCAAAAAAAAAAAAAAGCACAACATTTTTCAAAGATACTAAAACCATCTCAAACGTTCTGCAAGTCATTTACAAACTAATTGATTAACTTGAGAAGAAAGCAATATCTAAAATCTATGAAGCACGGATACGGATATGGGAGCAGATACGGATACGGGTACGGGATACGGCAATTTTCAAAAAATGAGGATCCGGATACGGCAAAGATACGGTAAAAAAAATTAACTAAAGTATATATGTTATTTAAAATATTTTTTTGAAAATAGCATTAATATACTACCAAACATTTTATAAATAACAATTATATAGCATGAAAAATAATATTCAATCCATAAACTAACAGAAAATATATTATATATTAAGTTATATTTTAATTATTTACAATTTGACCTTTAATTAAATTTTATTATATCAATTTTACCCTCGAATAAAGTTTAAAATATTACATTTTGACCCCCGTCGTATCCTTCCCGTAACCCAGCCGTCTCCTAGCAAAATTAAAAATAAAAAATCAAGATACTCCACGTGACGTATCCAATACGTATCCGACCGTATCCACGTATCTGTGTATCCGATACAAGTGCGGCGCCTAATTTGAAGTATCCATGCTTCATAGTCTAGAATCTTCAATTTGAAGCAAAATGTGTTACACCTAATCTCCTTCTTAAGCTCGATAACCCTAGTCTAATTCTGAAGCTCAACTAGATGTTGGTAAAAAGGTAAAAGAACCACATATATGCACCGTCATTGACTATGCATGACCCATTTTCACTGATAAGCGTGCCATAAACATTCCTTACAACTTGCTTTTTCATTTGGAATTTTTTAACCCAAATAACTTCATCTCGAGTCTGCGCTTCACTTACAATAAATGATGGTAAAGTCATACTAATGAATAGCAAGTCTACCTCACAATAAATGTACAAATAGACACTTAGCATTATCATTTTTAGAAAGGCTATAGGTTCATATTATAAAGCAAGATCCTAAATTGCAAGTCTTATCTTATTTGTTGAAAAGAATGTAATATGGAAGAAACTATGACGCTTCTAACTGTCAAATTGTAGGTATGAGCTTAAATAGTAAATGAGATGACCTCAATGACTATACATTGGCAATTCAATTCTTGCAATTGTGAATGTGAGTTCCCCACTAAACCTTCAAAACATGTTTGATTTCAATCAGAAACACCCATTCCATCTTGAAAGATGTTAAAACCACATTCCACAACTCCTTGGCCCCCAATCAATGCACAAAAATGGTGATTGATGAACTCTGCATTTCTTTTAGCCTTTGTTTGAGAGAGTGGGAGGGGAAGCGAAGGGAAAACATCTAAATAAATGTGAGAGAAAGGAAGTGAATGAAGGTTAATTATTTTTCCTCAATTGAGAGAGATGGGAATGGGAATAAAGGGTAAAGTAAATAATATGATTAAAAATACCATTATACCTTTTAAAATATATTTACTTGTGATAGAAATTTGTAGAAATAGTGAAAATTACCCAAGGACCACCAAAAACTGCTTTCTAATATTAGAGATGGTATAAAACTCCATACCTTATTCCATGGGAAATATAACTATCTACAACCCACCAAAACCTCGTAAAAAGACCTATAGGTAAAACATCTCCTTTTTGAAATAGGACACCACAAACCATCACCTCTATTACCCAACTTCAATGTCTAAAGTTTGATGGGAAATTAAATATCCTATTAAGGGGGTGTGTGGTGTGATGAAAAACAATGAAAAACGTGGTTCGAGTAATATTTAGGTGTTTGGTGATAAACTACGTTTTTCAGAGATGAATAGTGAAAAATATTGACTTTTGCAGAGAAATTCGTCGGAACGGTTCTGAAATCC
>JAVXUM010000046.1:5029887-5049368 GCA_035590655.1 Pouteria glomerata
AGGATGTGGTATTTTCCCGGACTGCAGCCGGTTGCCTACCTGAGAGAGGTGGATGCCTACCTGAGATAGGTGGATGCTTGACTAGAGGTGTAACACGGTTCTCTAGCAGAAGGGCCAGGGGGTGTAACACGGAACCCTTGAGTCTTTACACCTGTGGGGGTGTAACAAGATTCTCCACAGGACTATAATATATATATATGTATATGCATTTGCCGTAAGCGCTGAAACGGTGTGCTTGGTGGCCTCGTGTGTCTTGGCTCTTCGGCTTTGCTAAGTGTCACCCGTTCCAGGATAAGGTTGGAGGTAGATAGAGAAATAGGATGCATGGCCATGGCATTTCATTTCATACATTACATGAGAAATGCATATTTATATTGATGTTGTGTATGTATATATGATGTGTTATATATGTACACTAGTACACACTGGCACTGTCCTACCTACTGGGCTAGTTAGCTCACCCCATCATTATTGCAGGTGATACAAGAAGGTAAGGTAGTGACCATCCCGAATTGAGTTGACTGCTGGAGTCCTTAAAGATTATTTTATGTTATTGAGACTGTTGTATTTTATTTGTGCGACCCGGATTGTGGGTCCCATTAATATTGATGACGTATGTTGTACATTTATTTATATGGGGATTTGGGATGAATGTAGTGCTCTGATGGATGTTATGATATTATGACTTAACCTTGGTAAAAGTTTTATTTCGTTTTTTATTGTCCCTATTTTCCAATACCGTCTGTCCCGGACAATCTATGTTAGGGGCGTGACACCATTAGACTTTAATCCCCACCATAATGAATTCATCATACGTTGAAGCTCCTTACACAAAGAGACAGGGATACAAAAAACACTCATGCAGTAGGAAGAAATAGCCTGAGTGACCGATTTTAACGAAATCTCCTTACCTGCATGGGAGAGAAACTTACCACTCCACCCCGAAACTCTCTTCCATAATCTCTCCTTAAGGAAAACAAAAATTTGTTTCTTATTCCGCCCAATCAAAGAAGGCAAACCCAGGTATCTCCCATGATCTAAGGGGCTAAACATATTCAGAATCAAATTGACCTCCTGCTGACAATCTTAAGAACAATTTGCACTAAAGAAAATACCAGATTTTTGAAAATTAATCACTTGCCCCGACACCTGCTCATAAACCTCAAGAATATTTTTCACAAACATAGTTTCTGATAAATTAGCTCTGAAGAAGAGGAACCTATCATCTGTAAAAAATAAATGTGAGACTAAGACCATGCCTTGTAACGTTACAGCCGTGAATATCGCCCCTACCCTCTGCTTTTCTAAGCACAGAAGATAGACCTTCAGCATAAAGAATAAATAAGTAAAGTGATAAAGGATCTCATTGGCATAGACCATGCTGATCTGTCTAGTTACTGCCTAATAATCCCTGGAAGAAGTCGAGAAATGATTCACGAAATACCCAGAAACTAAACTACTCAAACCCTTCTGATCATTAATCCACTCCCTCTGATCATTCTATAAAGCAGAGATAAAATTATTTCTTTTTCGAGCAGACGCTTAGGCATGAAAAAATTTGGTATTAAGGTTCACATCTTTCAACCAAAAAGTCTTAGCCCGGTGTTTCTAGAACACCTCTTCCTCAGCCAACAACACATTCAAAGCCTCCTTTAGCTCTAATTCATTGTTATCATCGCCATTAGGGCATTGCCCAGAGTAAACCAAAGATCTATGCAAGGATAAGATCTCTTTCTTAAAGTTACGAACCTTCGTCTAACTTCAAATAGACAAATGTCGTCCACACACCGACAATCTAATCAGAATATCTGCATTAGAACTACTCAACCAGCACTCTTTGACCACATCAAACACATCCGAATGAAGAACCTAAGTATTTTCAAAACGGAAACCTCGCTTGTTTTTTGCATGCATATGTTGTACATTTACACTCGCATGCTTCCCTCAAATAGGTAATGAGTGGTGTTATCAATCCAAGCATAATTCTTAACCAAAACATAGATATCGGCATAATGTGATTCTCTTGTTGTGGGCGAATCACCTTAATCACTCATTACAATTTACATTTATTATAAAATTAAGTTTCAATCTGGCGTCATTATGACACAATTTTTCTTTAAAAAAAATTTAGATGGAAAACCATTTCTTAGGACAATTTTATTTATTTTGAAAAAAAATAAAAAAAAATAAAAACCATGTGCTAGCAATTTAAACAATTAATGAAGCAGTAGATGTATCACCCCTAACTCGTAGTTCAGAATGGATAGTATGTATAAAACTGAATGTAATGTCTAGCTAACATTAAATAATAACAATTAAAACATTTAACATTGTCAGTCAATCCAATATTAAAATAATAATGGAGGAAAGTATCAAAATAAAATTCGACATACACTCCAGTGACACAATCCAATTCTTATAAAGCCATAATAAACATCATTATAATATAATTTCAAAGATATAACAAGCATGAGAACCACACCCTGGGTCGCATAAATCCAACTACAATAATAAAGCAATAAAAATAAATAGCATTAAGTCATGTCCATTGGTCTTAGCTTAACTTGGGATGACTATTCCCTAGCATCGCAAGATTACCAGTAATAAGGAAGGGATAAGCACCACCACCAAACAAATAGGGTTGTGCAAGTGTGGATAAGTATACAATAATCAAACAAATAATATAACTCACAACAATTTCAACGAAATATAATGTATCTATGCAACTGCGTTGTAATGACCAATGCATTCTTTAATCTCTATTTACCACCAAACTTATCTTAGGACAGGTAACACTTAGTGTTGACCCAAGATTTATAAATTTAGTTTTATAATTGATTTTGATAATAACAAACATTAAATTAAATTTTCATAATTAATTTTTAAATAAACATTGTATGAAATGTTGCAATTCATTTCAATTTGATAGATTTAAGATAATATGCTTGGAAAAGATTGATATTATTTTTAAGGAATTTTTACATAATTTGGATGAAGAAATATAGGAATTTTAAAGTTAGAAGTAATGGAAATTAATGAAAGATGAAGACTTAAACTAGATGGTTAACTTGGATGAATAGAGAAATCAAATAT
The DNA here is from genome assembly GCA_035590655.1 of Pouteria glomerata. Classification (NCBI taxonomy): domain Eukaryota; kingdom Viridiplantae; phylum Streptophyta; class Magnoliopsida; order Ericales; family Sapotaceae; genus Pouteria; species Pouteria glomerata. Next base: position 5,032,981 of record JAVXUM010000046.1, read on the forward strand.
ATATTTGTATTTTAATGATATCTGAAGATCTAACGGTTTAATTTCATAAAATTTTAATATAGTAAACTAGACTCTCATATCTACAACTTTAGAGGGAAAATTTTTGTGGATCCAAAGTTAAGATGTCCAAAAATGAGCTGGAAGATTAGTCATTACAAAAAAGATTTTAATTCTGAATTCTGAATCTAGTTTTGGTTTTTGAGGCATAACTCATAATCTACAATTTTAAAAATTTTGATTTTTGGTGTGTGAAAAGAAGACTTATAAAGCTACAACTTTTGTAGTTTGAGTTTCTTCAAATTCTAAAAGTATCATGGTGAAATATTAGCCTTAATCGAAAACATAAATTCAAATTATTAGAAAAAGTTATCTGAAGCTAGTCTTGGTTTAGAAGCTATATCTTAAAATCTAACCGTCGGATGAAACTCAAATTTGACCAGATGAGATTTAACTTAATATCTACAAAGTCATTACTCTGAGTGAATATCAGATATGAATGGTATGAAGGTGAAAAAGGTAAAAAATGCATCTCAGAAAATTTGAATATGAAATGAAGCATTAGAAGAAAGGAAGTTCAAGTTCCTTGAAGAGCAAAAATGTCTTTTACTTTCACGATTAAGAAGAAGAACAAAGGTAAGAAAGAAGTGCTTACAAAAAGATACAAGAAAGCTCATCATTTTGCAAATATAGAGTGATTTCTTCTTACACTTTTGTTTCATATTTCATATTTAACTTGTGCAAGTTTCTTTCTTATTTGATCAAGTGTTAAGCTCATCATTCTTATTGTAAGAAGGGAAAATTTATACTCTATTTAATTTGTGAGAGTTGGGTGAGCTTTTGTTGATTTTGGTTCAAGTGTTAGAACAAAGACAAGTAATATTCTTTTAGAGAGACTGGTGAAGTAATTTGAGGATAGAATCACTTAGAGAGATTTTCTAGCACCTTTGGAACCTAGTGTGTAACAAAATTTTTAAAAAATAGTGGAAAAATCTCAAGAAAGGCCTTAGGGGAGTGGACGTAGGCAACATTAAAGCCAAACCACTATAAATCGTTTGCATTCTCTTCTCTTATCTTCTCTTTATATTTATTGCAAATACTAGCACTCACTCTTCATCTACAAATATTAAATATTTTTTAAGTGTATTCTATATTTGATTATCCTTTTCATTTTAATATATTTGTTTTAGGGGTTAAAATTTTATTTGTAAAATTTTTTAAGCAACCCTATTCATCCACCTCTAGTTTTGCTATTTGGGACAATACTTAGCAAAGTATGTGGGGCCACCAACCGTACACTTTTGACTTACATTAAACATCTATCTCAATATATGTCATGGTAAGGAACCATGTTATATCCCCTGGTTATTTTTCTAGAAAATAGTGTTATAGCTCTAGTAAGACGTTTGTTCGTCTCAAGCAAGGTTCAGTAGCAATTCAAATAAATATCAAAATATAAAATCTCAAGATTAACATCCCAATTCTAATTTTAATCTTTAGTCATATATATCGATTGGGGATTATCTGACATTTTCAAAATCTTATTTTGTCATTTTTCTCGAAATTAAAAATCACGTCCTTATATCAGGTACGTGGCTCTGCACATTAACAGTATCTATCTGACAATTGGATGATGTAACCCTAATCCTTGCACATGATATGCTTAATTATGTAAGAAAACTAATATGATCTCATAATAAGAATGCATTTGCAATATACTTAATGATGATTTGAGATTCATTTAATATTTAAAAATCAATGACTAATAGTTATGAGCGCAAACCACATTTTCAAATTTCAAAATTTAGTTTTTTGAAAAATTAAGAAGAACTCGTCCAGATAACCCCATCTAGACACCTGAACCTAGATGGCCGTGTTTGAACACTGAGTGCCCATCTAGATGACCCATCTAGATGGTAGTGCCTAGCGACCATTTTATGGGTTCATTTTCAATAAAACCCTTAACAAAAAATTCTCCAAATCACCAATCTAAGCTACAAGCTCAATAAAATATCATACGTAAGCATTTAAATATCTCAATAACATAATTTTTCAATATTAATTTCAATAGGAACTCAAAGAATGCTAGATTTTCAACATTTATATGCGTGCGTATATGTACACATCCATATAAACATGTATATATCAAACCCAAATTATCAAATATTTAACCAAATTAAGCATATAATATATCAAAATTATACTAACAACACATAGAAACATATATGTAAGCCCCACCTGCCTCAAATTTAAAGAAATAGAAAGAAAAATAAAAAAAAAAAAAAAAAAAAAAGAAATTTTATAGGAGAAGGAAGAGAGTTTTGTCAATTTTTAGTGTATGTCCTACAGGCAAGTGATGACGATTTGGAATTATGCGACCGAAAGAGAACTCTAGGAAGGGTAATATCGAAAAATATGTAAAATTAATTTTTTTTTTTCAAAAAAATGATTGAGAGAATTACACCTATTCTATCATGGCCATCACCGTTCATAAGTGACACGTTTTAAAATTCTATGCAAATTTCGTAAATTATAATTTTGCCAAAAGATTTCTAAATAAAATTTGAACAGATAGAAGAATAATAAATAAATGAATAATAAAATTAAAAGTACATAACCCCATCTCAATGAGTGCCAGTTATCATGGAGCTGATGACTGTTTGATTCTACCCCCAAAAATGCTCAAATGACAGATAGGGTGGACACCGATACGCAGATTCACACGTATTTATCCAAACTCGCTTATATATTTTAATTAGCGTTGACTCGTGTATCACACGGGATTATATAATAAATTTTGTTAATAAAAATAAATTTTTAAAGTAAAAATATATAATTTTATATGAAACTTATTTAATTATATTTTTATATTTGTATTTTTTATTTACGTTAATTTTAATAAGTAGATATAGTTAATTAAAATCATAATTTTACATGATTATTAAAAATTTATATTTTTATTAAATCTTCAATTTAACTCAATTCTAAAAATCTAATTTGATTTTAGAATAAAGAAGAAAATTAGAAAAAAAAAAAAGAGTGATTTTTCAGTTTTTCTTTTATTTTTTGACTTTTTTTTAATGCCAAGAAAAGAGTAGCTTTTCAATTTTTCTTTTATTTTTTGAATGCCTGCTTTTATTATTATCAACTTTTATTATTGTCATTGTATTTCAAAATTAATTCAAAATTCTATAAAAATTAGAAAAGTAGAATAAAGTTCAATGAGGAGAGAGAAAAATATTATTTTCGTATTAGATATAAATGGGTGGAGTGGATCAGCTTGTGTGAGATAGAGAGAAATTAGAAAAAAATGAGTGGCTTTTCAATTTTTTAATTTTTTTGACTTTTTTTAATGCCAAAAAAAGAGTAATTTTTTAGTTTTCCTTTTATGTTTAAAATTAATTTAAAATTTTATAAAAATTAGAAATGTAGAATAGAGTTTAATGAGTATGACACGTAAGATGAGCATGAAGAAAGGGAATAAAGAGAAAAAAGAGTGGCTTTTTAGTTTTCTTTTTTTGATTTTTTAATGCCGAAAAAGAGTGAATTTTCAGTTTGATTTTTTGACATTTTTTAATGTCAGCTTTTATTATTATCATCTTTTAGTATTGCCATTGATTTTAATTGAAAAAAAAAAAGAATAACTTTTCAGTTTTTTTATGTTTAAAATTAATTCAAAATTCTGTAAAAATTAAAAAAGTAGAATGGAGTTCAACGAAGTATGCCACGTAAGATAAGAATGAAAGAAGGGAGGAGAAAGAAATACATGGTGTTAATATTATATATATAAATATAATATAATGTTTAAGGTTTGATTTCATTTTAAGATTATTTAAAAAGGGCGCGGAAAAAGTTTAAAAGCTTGATATGCTGTAGATATTATAATGTACCATAATTAAATATTATTTCTATAATATAAAAGTTAAAAATATAAAATCGAGATTAGATAAATTTTGCTATTTATTTGTAATCGAGTAAATATTAAAAAATAATATTAGATAAATAGTAAAAAGATTAATTTATAAATTACATGAGTTTAATTGAACTATTTTGATGTTTAAGAATTAGTGTAAGGTCCAACTTGGATGGAAACATAAATTAGAGCCATCTATCTATTGTCTAGCATGAATAACAGTGGTATAAATCAACCTAGATAGTAAAATGTTTGAATTAGACTCGTCAAATTTAGAGCTTGTTTGGAAATTAAAAAAAATACAAAAAATATCAAAAGTTGAGTTGGTACAGTAATTGACCGTTTGGTAAAGTCACAATTTTTTCTACTTTTCTACTCTGTTACAGTAAATTATTATTACAGCAAGTCTCATTTTTTTTCTATTTTTGTGCTCTGCTACAGTAAAAAATTTTACCAAACATATAAAAATTGTCACTTTTCTGCTTTGCTGCACTAATAATTTTACCAAACACCTAGAAAGTCACACTTTTTCGCTAAAAATTTCACTTTTATTTATCAAATACAATAAAAATTATAACTCACAAAAAATACAAATATTACTCAAAATTTCGACAATCAAACGCTCTTTTAATGAGTTTAAAAAATTGATTCAAATTATATGTTAGTTTACCGTTTGGGTTAAACTTGACGAACTTCTAATAAAATTGATATAAAATTGAGCTTGAATATATTGATATTTTACATTAAGTTAATTGAATAATATTTTATCAAATTAAATTTTAATCAAATTTAGTAATATAATAAATTTAAAATTATTATTTAAGTTTAATTCATTTACATTTGAGTGGACTTCGAACCAAAATATAACCAAATTGAATTCAATCAAACTTGGAATGGCATTGCCATTTATTAGGCTGCGTAATAACTAATAATGGATAACTTCCTCCGCTGGTAGTCTTGTTTGAGCGTCTAAAAACTCAAAATATTTTCAACGGGTGGTAAATAATGGTGTGCATTTGTCAGTGGGTCGAATTTATATTTAGCTCACAATCAAACTAATTGTTTTTTAATTCTTGAAAATCATATCAAAAATTGAACCCATTTTAATTTAAAATCGAATTGAACCGAAAATATCACTTGGGATTGGTTTAAATTTCAAGTTAAATTAAGTTGAGTCTGAAGAGAAAAAGAGACTGGCTGATTTTCTTTAAATCCAAGTGTGCATCATATTACACCTTTTGTAACAGAAGAATAGAAGTTAACTATTTAACTAATTCTCCACCAAATCTAATCATCCAACTAACCATCAACAGAAGCTAATTACAAAGCCATCAACAGAAACTATTTACAAAGGAATTGTTCTCCTACCGCTGTAGTACACAATAGAACCATACTCTTAGCTCATCTCTTATCATTCCCCCCCCCCCTTCAAGCTATTAGGTGGAGCACCAACCAAAAGCTTGGTCTGAAGATAATGAAAGCAAGATATGGAAAGGGGTTTTATAAAAATGTCAGCAATCTGATCAGAGGAGGCAATGTGTTGAATAGCAAGCTTCTTCTTGGTAACTTGTTCTCATACAAAATGATAGTCAACTTCAATGTGTTCTGTTCGAGCATGAAAGACAAGATTCAATGTAAGAGAGAGAGTAGAAATATTATCAGACCACATAGTAGGAACAGCAGAAGAGGTAATGTGCAGATCATGAAGAAGCATTTGGATCCAAGATACTTGAGCAGCAGCTTGTGCCATGGCATGATATTTAGCCTCTGTGGAAGAGCGTGCCATAATAGGTTGTTTCTTAGTAGCACAAGAGATCAAATTCTGCCTAAGATAGACAGAAAAACCAGCAGTGGATCTCCTACCAATGGAATCTTTAGCCCAGTCTAAATCCGTAAAGACATTTATGGCAAAAGAACCAGCTGAGAATTTTAAACCCAATGAAATGGTATCCTTTACATATCTCAAAAGCCTTTTGACAGCACTGAAATTAGTCATGGTAGAGGAGTGCATATGTTGATGTTGACAAGCTTAATTGACAGCAAAAGCTAGATCAGGGCGTGTGATAGTAAGATATTGCAGAGCACCAATAATGGTCCTATAAAGGCTTAGGTTGAGATATAAATCAGTTGCATGAGAGTCAATGGATGACTTGATGGATAAGGGAGAAGACTACGATTTACAATTTGTTATGCTAGCCTTGGCAAGAATGTCAGAGGCATATTTTGATTGGGATAAGAAGTAACCAAAATCAGATTTGGTAACAGAAATACCAAGAAAAAACATGACCGAAATCTTTGAGGGCAAAAGTAGAATGTAACTAAGTAATAACGGATTTAAGATAAGGATGACTATTTCCTGTGAGAAAAATGTCATTTACATAGATTACCAGGTAGGAAATAGCAGTTGAAATGTGCTGAACAAAAAGAGATGGATCACAATGACTGTTAACAAAACTAATTGAGGCAAGAAAAGAAGAGATGGTGGAGTACCAAGCCCCTAGTGCTTGCTTAAGACCATACAAAACTTTGCGAAGCTTGCAAACCTTACCAGGAGATGAGAAATCCTTTCTTGATGCTATTGCGTTTATTCTTAAGCTGATGAATGTGAGATCGAGATAGTATAGTGAATTTTCTTACTAAAAAAACCCAAACTTCTTGAGACCATTAAAGATGAAAAACATTGGCATAGATTGTAGGTGATAAAGTTGTAGAAATGCAGCTCAGAAGACGAAGATCTGTGGTGATCCATTGAGTATGCTCTAGATTGGTGATTCTCTTGTTTTCAGAATCAAGAATCTCCTCTGGTGGTGGACGAGAAGATCCATCAACGAAATCCATGAGATCAATAACTCGCAACACGTTTTTGACTTGAGATTTCCACACAATGTAATTGCTTACATCTAATTTCACTTTGATGAGAGAATTAAGATTTGATAACAGCAGATCCATATTGGGTGAAACAGATGAAGAAGAAGACGAAGATGAAGAGAAAGCCATTGATGCTCATCGGAGCTTCTGGGGCTCTGATACCATGAAGAGAAAAAGAGATTGACTGATTTTCATTAAATCCAAGTGTGCATCAGATTATACCTTTTATAAGAGAAGAATAGAAGCTAACTATTTAACTAATTCTCCACCGAATCTAACCATCCAACTAACCATCAACAGAAACTAGTTACAAAAAAAATTGTTCTCCTATAGCTATAGTACACAGTAGAACCATACTCTTAGCTCATGTCTTATTAGGGCCAGTTTGATTTTTGGTTTCTAAACATCTTATAAACATCTAAATAAAATAATCTATTATATATTATTATAATATTACAGATGGCGATAATGCCAAAGCAAATTTTGTTAATGTTAGAGTTCCATTAATGATCTTTTTAATTATTGATAACTCTAGTATTTAACATAACCTGCATTCTCTAATCTCATTAATTTTTTCTCTCTAAACCTTCTTATTAATTATCAAAGCTCAATTAATACTTTGTTTAATTTTCACAAAATTACCCTCTCTTATTATTCTATGAACCTATATTCTCTCTTCGCCGTTAATTTATCTTTCTCATTTTATTTATTTATCTCCATATCTTTTTTTCTTTTCAAAAAACATATTATTCTCTCATTTTATCTCTTTAAAAAAACATATCTATTCAAAATATAATTAAATAATAAATTTTAAATTTTAAACTTAAAAATTATTAATATTCCATTAAATTATAGAAAAAACTCTATTTAAAAAAAATCTCTTTTCAAAATATAGTTAAATAATATATTTCTCATTTTAGAAAAAATTATATTTTTGATTTTTTATCAATATAATTTTTTTAATACATTTTGTCTCTTAAAAAATAAACAGGATTTGGTTTCTAATATTTTTATAACAAACAAAATCTCAAAGTTCCAATAATTATATATATCGTGCATAAAAAAAGATAATATTCTTTGAAAATGTTATAAAAATTTTAACATAGACAATTTTATAGTAATAATAATTTTTTATCAAAAATATTTTAATAATTTTTATTTAAAATTAATATAGTCACAATTAGACATGAATCTAAATTTCTAGTAGTATATACATATTTTTTATACAATTGCATTGAAAATTTATTAATCTAAAAAAAAGTTTATACCAATAAGAAATATTCAAATATATTAGACAAAATATTTTAAACAAGTAGATGTATTTTTATAATTTAATCAAGCATTAATATTCTTTATATTTAAAATGAAAAATTTATTATTAACTATATTTTGAAGAGAAATTTTTTTCTAATGGAGTTTTTTATAATTCATTAGTATTAAAAATTTTTAAGCTCAAAATATAATTTATTATTTAACTATATTTTGAAGAGAGATATTTTAAAAAAAATAAAGAGAGAAAAAGGAGAGAATAATATGTTTTTTAAAAAAAGAAAATAAAAAAGAGGTAGCGAGATGAAAAGATAAGATAAGAATAAAAAATTAATGAGAAAGAGAGAATTAGATGGAATAGTATAACATATGATGATAATTCTGTTAAGAATTAAATAAAACATTAATTGAATTCTTATTAATAATTCAGATACAAATATTAATGGGGGAGATTTAGAAAGAAATTAATAAGGGAGAGTGAATGTAAGTTGTATTAAATAATAGAAAAGGATAATTCTGTTAATAATTAAAAAGATTATTAATGGAGTTTTAAGGTTAACAAAATATGCTATGACATTATCATTATATTAATATTACAATATACATAATATTATATACTGTGTTATATATAATTATATATTATATTTTTGGGTTGATTAGAGTTTATTTTTAATTTGGTTTGGTATAGTTCTTTTGTTTATTACCTTAAGAACTGAACTAAAAATATGAAGTTGTTAATTTTTTAACTCAAAACTAAATTAATTTTGTATAAACTCGAATCAAAGTGATCAAATTAATTCGATTTTCAAGTTTTTCATTTTTTTTTTTTTTTTTTGCACATCTAATGTTAAGTTTTCCAATTAATGAAAACGCAAAAATGTAATTCAAAGTCCGAACTAAATAGGAGCATACGAGGAGCAAAGATAGTTTTGGGAAATTATTAAAAGCCAAATTTATTATCTTTTACAGATTTTTTTTTTTCAATTTTCACTCTAATTTCATGCACAAAAAATTGTAAAATATTGTTTTTTTAAATTTAAGAATATTTGTAATTTTCACGCATAAAAAAAAGTTTTTGGTTACTTTATTAATGAAACTATATTCTCAAAGTTATATAAAATAAATCAAATTATTTGAGATTTGCTCAAATTTGATTCGACTCCAAACACAAACATAAACAAAGGGAATGTGTGAACCATAATTTTAATGTTATTATATTATTAAAGCTAATTAGATATCGATAAATTAATACTTAGTAAATATAATATAAAATATTAAATTATTTGAGCTTAATTCAGAATCAATTTAATTAAAAAGATCACTCAAGTTTGTCTCAAGATATTATCAAACTAAATCTGAATTATCTTTTCCTAAACTTATTTAAGTTAACAAACTAATTATAATCTCACTATTTAACTTAGTTCAATTTATTTATAATCCCGTTATCTTTTCTCTCCCCCCCCCAAAAAAAAAACCTACCCTACAAATTTTGAAAGAGAATGGCTGGCCAATATTGATTTAAATGATAAATTAATTTACTAATGTTGTGTTTGAATTAAAAATTTATCAAATGTAAAGAAAAGAAATAAAATAATGAATCAAATTTTTTCTTTTGCTTGTGATAGAAGATAGAAAAAAATATATGAGATTTTAGAAATTAAAAATAATTAAATTAAAAAGTAATATATTGATAAATAATTTTATTATTATATTTTTAAATCTATTTAAATAAAGACTTATGTTTATAATTTCACGTTTTCTTCATTTTTTTTGACCTTTTTCATTTTTTTCTTTTCTTTTCATTTATTTTTATTTTCTCCCACCAATTCTTCACCCTAAACACACTGTAAATGGGATTAGATGTCACTTAAGATAAACTGCATAAAATATGTAAATGATATGATCGGATAATAACCTAGCCAAAAAAAAAAGATATGATCGGATAATAGATCGACTTCCATTACTGGGTAGCATGCACAGTGCATGATACAGCTGCACAACTCAAACCTATCAACTATTAAGCAACCCTTATGGTATGCTTCATAAGCATTCTTCTCTCACTGCATATGTGTGTGTGGATAGAAACACACCATTTATTAGTAAATATTGCTGATGATGTTGAAACATAGGACTTTAAACACAGAAAAAAAAAATAAAAATAAAAATAAAAAGAAAACATAATCTGACTCGCCCTTACAGAGGTTAATTTCCCGGAGCACAAATCGGATCGATGTACATAAAGAAGAGATAAGACTCCAGGGAAGTGTTCAAATGCCAAAGGATCTGAAGTTGCCCTATGAAGAGAGAAACCACCCTTGATGAGATGAGAAAGGTAAATCCTTGGAGGTGTAGCTCATTGACACCACCACATGCCTCTTACCACACCCACAAACTCGATCAACTTTGTCGGTGAGCCTCTTACCACACCTACAAACTCGATCAACTTTGTCGGTGAGTTAAAATTCACCGGTAAAATTGATCGAGAAAAAAAAAATATTTGATGCCACATAATTCTAATCATGCTCTAACTCGTCTAGCTCTGTCGGTGAGTTATAACTCACCGACAGAATTAGTCTATAAAGGAAGGGTTTGAAATCACATTACGAGATGATACAGCAGTGAGAGAGGGGGGTGATCAATAACCCTGGGCTTGGGTGTTTACATGGTGATCGGACAGCGATAGAGAGAGTGGGAGAGAGACTTAAAAAGTGGGTAGTGTTTGGACACTTTTGATCATCAAATGAGAGAAAAATAAAAAGTAATAGACAAGAGGGAAATGGGAGGGTTGCTAGCCAGCATCTTCCTAAGGATATGCCATTGGACTCTTACACTCTTCCCTTTTTCGCCTCGTATTTGGTTGCTTTTTGCCATATTAAAATGAGTTGACTTATTTTTGTTACATTTGCATCTTATATTATTTTTTAAGTAAAATTTAATTTTTTATTTAGTATTTTTTTATATATTATTCACATTAATTCCTTGAAAAAATAAAAAAAAAAGCTTGAAATAGAAAACTTTGTGCGTAAATAAAATGAGTTAACTTATTTCACATGAATTTTTTATTTTTAAGTATTTTTTTATATGTTTTAAAAACCAATTGAATAAAATGTTAAAAGATCACCAAATAAAAAAAATAATTTTTGATAAAATAAATTAAATAAGACGAAGAAATTATACCAGCAAGGCGAAATAAGTTGGGGATATACCACGAAGAACCTTTGCTGCTTTGCATTCCCACACCTTTTGAAGTCTTTGTAGTTATAATTTAATGCAAAGAGTCGTGCATCTTCCATGGGATATGCCATATGGCAAATTTAATTAAGGGTTTATATAATGCCGATCAACCAATAACCCCCATCATTCTTCTAATGGACAAATCTTGCCCATTGAATTTCATTCCGTACGCTGATGATGCTGGACGCCTCTAACCTGTACACACGTTTCAGAGTGTGGTGTACTAATATTCCAATAAATTAAATTTAACAATTTAAAACACGTTTTGAAGCGTGATATATTAGCGTTTCAATATACTAAATTTAACAACTTAAAAAGAAATTAATAACAAATTGTATAATAATCTACACTAATAAGATTATTAGTTAAACCTAAAAGTTAATTAATTTTCAATTTTGGTAAAATTTTTTTGGTTACCAAAATGCCCTTCAAGCTTTTACCATATTCAAAATTTATATCAAATAACTTCCAAAAACTATCCTTAATTGAGTCCTTTTTCAAATTTTAAAATTTTAATCACCACATTATTTTACATTTATACCCCTAATTAAATTACATAAATAAAGTAATACTCACACATAATGTGTACACACTTTAATAACCATTAAATTTAATTTATTTTTTATGTAATAATAACGATTAAAGATTTGTTTCAAACAGAAAGTGTACTTTATTTCATAATATATTATTTTGTTTTCTTAATTATTATTATTATTATTATTTTAAAAGAAAATTAAATTTAGATACGAAAATAGTTTAATAGTATAATGACTCTTGTGAGATATCCATCCTCTACTGTACTATATTTTAAAGTATAAGCATATCGCATTTTTAATAAACATCTTGTTTAACTTTAGTAGGTAGGTAACAGAAGCCTTTACCCATCTTGACTGAGACTTGATTTAAATATTTCACCTTCTCGGTGACCAAAGCAGCATTACTCCTAGTTGCTCCCAGAATAAAGTGTAGGATACTTTTCTTTGATTACTAATACTTTCCAAGAAGAGGGTTAATTACTAACTTGCACTTTGATGAGATTTGGCACCGATTTAATTAAGCGAATTTCCTCATACATTACTCGATGAAAGTCTTCCTACAAGAAGAAATTAATAAACCAAATTACTCCCATCGTTTTCTGTTCTCTTTATTTGTCCCTTTCATCGATATCTTCTGCTGAAGAAAGCTGTATCGGATCTGATTTTTGTTTAGTGGATTTACAGTTTGCTGTTTCTTTAAACAAAATTCCTATATGGTTCTAAAGTTCTTATATTGCTTTTGATGTCACCAACAAGTTGAGAAGAGAATGCACAACTATGAGTATATTAATTGGGGAAACTTACATAAAGAAGAAAGGTGATGAAACAAGGTACAAGACAATAAAAAAGCTCACTAAAAGTTGGTGACGTGCTGTTGTCCTGCAAGCTGTGGAAGTATATTCTTTGATACCAAACAAAGCCCATTTGCTAATGCCATGTGTGTCTTCATGTGTCAGTGCTTTCCGACATTTACGACCCTGCATTTGGAGGAAAACTTATTGAAATCTTTAATCTTTTCTCGTAAGCTTTTAGGACCCACTACTAGAATGGAGGGTTTCAGTAGGTTAGCGGTCGCTAATAAGTTACAGTGACTGCTTAGCAATCATCAGACATGAATCGCAAATACGTCGTTGCAAAAAATTATTAACGACCACCCTAACCCTAACAGTAGTCAAAGTATCAGTGATAGAAGTGACGACCGTCAAAGAATTTTTTCCAAAAAAATTAGCAACCGTTTGTATTACTGTTAGCGATCGCCACAAACAGTTGCTACTATGTTCCCGTAAAATAGCGTCGTCCCCACTAAATGGCGAGAAAATATTAGTGACTGTTAGATTGACAATAGCAACCGCAAAAGTTAATTATTTTTTTATTTTTCATTAATTATTATTTTTATTATTATTTTCCATCTGTGGTCGCAATAAGTTTTTTTTTTAATTTTTTTTAAAATTTAAATTGTTTTTATTAATTTATTTAAAATTCATTTATTATTTATATTATTTATTCTTAAAGATTTATTTCTAAATTTATTTTTTTGTTATAATTTAAATTATAACTTTCTTAACTGCTCATGTAATAGAAATTTTTTTGAATAAAATAAGACAAAAATGCTCATTTATTATTACAAAAGCAGTACGAAATTTAATTACAAATTTTGTTATATACAAGTATATAAAAAATGGAAAAGATAATTAATTTACAAAATACGAAACACTAAAGCAAAAAATACAAAAACACAAAATATGCCGATCAAATGAAAATTACCCCAGTCCAATCTAAGAGGGCCAGTTGCCATCATTTGGGTCCTACAATAAAATAATAAGCTAATGAGAACGTGACAACAAAAGAAGACTTACTTGTTTTCAGCTAATTGAATTGTCCGAGTCTTCAATTCCAAGGTGGGGCATTTCTAACTTAAGTTAGGAGAGATGCCACTAGCTCAAATGGAAATAATGTCATATTAAACCCCCCGTAGACTTCTACAACTGCGAAGGATAAAATGGGTCATTGTGATTAGTTTCTTTCTTTTTTTTTTTCCACTTTTCCGGGTTACTTTCTTTCCAAAGCCTCGCATGAGCAAGCCAAGCTACTCATGCCAAGCAGCTAACTTCGAGCTAGAACTAATGGATTAGCATTAAGAGTCAGTTCCCCAGGGGGGCAATTCGCTCACTTCGGGAAGAGCGGATGGAAAGAGGAGGCCTTTGCTCTATCTGCTTCTTCCTTTTCCCAGTGCAAGCAATTCAGGAGTGGTAATCGCCAACCAACGTATCGGAGCTTTGCTCATTCCTTGGTTTGGCCAACTACTACCGGAAATTTGTGATAGACTACTCCAATATTGCTTTGGATTGGACAACATTTGTCAGAAAAGTTTTGAAACCAACCTGCCGCTTGGCTTTGTTTTTCCCACTTCCTAGTTGGGCTTTTCTCCTCTTTGGAGCTTAGCAGATACTGCCTTTTCCCTGCTTGACTCTTCGAAAGTGAAAGTAAAATTATCAGATGACTCCCTTACCTCTTCTTTTTGCAATGGCTTCGTCAAGTGCTTTCTCTACTTCTTTTTCTCTTGGGCTGGTATGCCACGGGCATTCTTTGCAATGAAGTACTAAGGTACACTTAACACCAACATAATCTCAACAAATTTAAGTACAAAAAATGACACTTAACTAGCTCAGTTCTCCTATCGTTATGTTAGGTGTTCCCGAACCGCATGCATACATCTGTAAGTAACTTAATGCAACATGGCAAATTTCATTGAGAAGAATCAGCAAAGAAAAGAAAAACGGGTCAACATCTTAATGTGTATCTGAGAGATTATCCTTGGGCTGAGGAGTGAGTTCTGCTCGAGCCTGAGTTTCAACTCGTCAGCAACTTTTACATTTCTTTTTTCAATTTTGGCTTGCACTGACCAGTGCTGTGGTCTTTTGCCTGTTGATCGTCACATTACAAATAAATTTATAAAATTTTAATCAGCTATAAATATGAAAATTAATATTTCTAATTTGAGGAAGGGAAAGATAGCTCTGACTCTGAGATAAGCGGGCTCTTCATCTTGGCCTAAAGCGATACCTCTTGTGTGTCCATCTTCGCATTGAGTGTCTAGAACAGGTCCTAGTCACAATTTCTGGTTTGGAAAGAGCTAGCTACGACTGTCTCTGCTAATGCGATGGACTAGCGTGGAATGCCTGTGCCTTGCATAAGCGTGTATTCGTGACTGTCACGTCCGACGATAAAATGGAATATCTCATCTCTTCTCGCCTTGGACTATCTCTCATCTGTCAGTATCTCGGCCAAACGTTCCTCAAACTGAGCTTAAGAGAAACAAAACAAGATAGATAAGAAAGATAAGTAATTAAATTATATGAAGGATAATTTAATATGTTCATTGGCCAAAATAAAACCTTAACCACTTCCATGGCCTAAATCTCCAGTGAATCCTCATTACTACTCGCCAACTAAACGGCCATGCGATCAACCCCCTAACGCCACTTCAACAACTATTGAACAAGAAATTATATGTTAATAATTTATTATCACAAAAAATAAAAATAAATAAAATTTTTATGTGTTAGACTAACGTTTTATCTCGTACCAGACCTGTGTAAAGTGCCGAGTCCCCTCTTTATGATCGAGGCCTTTCATCCCTTGATTTTGTGAGTTCTTTTCAGTCACTTCTTGTTTTCATTATTTGTCGATTAGCTTTTGTAATTTATGTTTTATAACTTAAAAACTTAATAAAAAAAATTTAGACTGCAATTTTGTCACGCCCCGGGTCCGGGGACCCCGGGAGTGAGTGTAAAGTAATTATATCATAAAATCCGTGTCACCGGACCAGAGCTAACGCACCGGTCACGCAGCGGACCCACAATAAAAAATTCGGCTATATAACGGTCTAAAAGTTGAACTTAAGGGGGGGTACCTAATAGACAACCTGTGCAATTTATATACTCACTGCCATACAACAATGCAGTGGTTTTATCATTTCCAACATTCATTCACCTTACTAATCATCCACCCGATTCAACGAAGTAACGCAACCATATAACCATTCCACTAATCTCATTTCCAACATTTGGTACAAGTTTAGGCCTTATGGCCATTACAATTCAAAAGTAAAAGAAATTTTATACAATATATAAGCTTTTCAAAAATAAATGTGCGTCATCTATAACTTGCTCCACTTGACCAAAAATGTGCAAGCTCTTCCCCAAGTCTCCTATTCGTCCTGTGTGGGTCCTGCAAGGGTAACTGTAGGGACGTGAGCACGGACGGCGTGTGCCCACGATATACTCCCCATAACACAAATTATGATGTATACAAAGAATCATGAAATACTAATCAACAAGAATAATTCGAGTATCATAACATAATAACAAAATCGTAACTCGTAAACGCAATGTTCAATTATAACAATGTTTAACTTTATAGGATGGATACGTACTAATGTCTGAGTTCTAGTAGTCGTTCACACTCATAATTGCACACACACTATTATTATCTATTCCCACTACCTCCTGATCACTCCACCTCCCTTATACCGCCTATTAGTTACCCGGCTACCTCCTGATTACTCCACC
>JAVXUM010000046.1:5049468-5064602 GCA_035590655.1 Pouteria glomerata
AACCTTCTTTATGCCACCTCATAGATGATGTTGTTTTGGATGACATAAATAATCATTATAACCTTGGTATCAAAGGAAAATAATGCAAAACCTTAGCTGGCTTATTATAAGAACCTACTGCAAGGGATGGTTCATCATTAGGTGACTCATTTTGATTTGTCACATACCTTGATGGCTTACAAACATGACAATAAGAATCACCCTTGTCCTCTTTCGTATACAACATGCAATCATTTGGACATGTATCAATCTTCTCATAACTAAGACCTAATTCTGTCATTATCTGCTCAACCTCATAAAACGTATTAGGCAATGTTGCACACTTTAGGAATGCTTGTGATTACTCCATTCCCCTAAACACTTGATATGAAATAGTTGAAGGATGAATGAGAGTTTTGTAAAATTCTTACATCTAGTATAAAGTTCCCGTTGTCCATCATGTATCAATTTATAGAACTTTTCAATATCTACATTTGATTTATCTACTCTATCTTAAGGGCCACCACCAATATTTTCATTACTCTCATTTGGTATTCTAAATGCCCAATGCAGTAATAAGTATGTGTTAACATTTAATTCTTGCTCATTCAAGGAATGCATTTTAATGTCATTTGTAACAGAAGATGATGCTTTCCTATGTAACATCCATTTACTGCAACCCTTCATAAAACCATTACATACCAAATGGTCATAAGCAATTGACCGAGTTACAGGCATGATAAAACCACACTTCAAACATGGACATTATCTTATCCTCGTAACTTGAGTTCATGAAAGTAAAATCAAGAAACATTTCCACCCTTTTTTGGTATACATCACTTAACATTTAATGATACACCCAACTTTTATCTATGATAGGACAAATCTTTGCTAATTAAAATTTTCAAAGTTATAGCGGTATCGACTTTACTAAGCCTACCCTAATAATAACCTTCACTCTATCTAAGATACATGGGAAGATAATTTTGTTACTAGAAGAAGAAGAATGAGAAATGTCTACAATGTGCAAAAAATTGCCCTAAATACATTTGGTCACTCAATTTTCAAAACCTTCTTTAGAAAATAAAAAACAGGTTCACACATAAAGTGCAAAATGGCCAAATGTTATTTTAGACTTTTTTGGTTGAAATATGAAAAGACGTAAAGTACAAAAAATAGAAAATTTCAAATCAAATGCATTTTTAATATTCTTGAAACTAAATCTCAAAACAAAAAAAATGAAAAATAAAAAACTAATTTAACAAACTAAATGCAATGTACCTAAGCTACTAGTCACCATTTATATCCACTGTAACTTATGATGCTTGACCACAATTAACCCTTCTCCTATAGAAATCATCATGTTTAAATACTCTATTTAATATTCCCATAATATGCGAATAAAATAATCAGGTATATTATTGATTTTGTGTGGACCATACAGAGATGTGACATGAATGATATCCCTAAGCAAACATATGATATATGTACATATATATATCGATTGTCTCTATTAGTCATCCAGTTTGATATATCTTAATTAATTGTAAGTTATAAAATATATTATTGATTTTGTGAGAAACATACTTGCTCATATACAAACTGCCAATTTTCTTCCACTATTTAGCAAGTGGGATACGAGTAAGCAATAAAATAACTAAAGAAGGTAAGTTGGAGAAAAAAAGTCAAAAGGTAGCATCAGTGGAATAGCAATAGGCAGCTTGATTTCGGAGGATTTTAGGGTTGTTTAGAAAGTAGCCCTGTTTAGATAGCAGTCCCCTCTGTCAAATGTGAAAATTATTTTGTTTAGATTGTTTGGAGTAGTGGCAATGATGTCACTACAAAATTTTGTTGTTGTTTACTTTGTTAAATGGATTTGTACATTTTATCAAACGCATAACATCCAAAACTATTGAGGTTGCATCCAAACAGAGTATCTAAAGTCAAAAATCAAAAAATAAAATCACCAAAATAACATGGATAGATTGTAGCATACTTGATGATAAAAAGACATAACAAAATTTGATGGTGATGAAAAACCAAGAAGAAAAATAAAAGAAATTTTGTTTTCTTTTTTTTGACTCCTTCTCACTAAAAATTTATCACAATCATATTCAATGATTTTAGTGGAATTGTGCAGAAATTGTAGATGAAGTATAACCCTTATCCTAGTCCACAAAGAAGTATAACATTTATCCCATTCCATGAAGAAGAAAAGGAAGATTTTTTTCTTTGAATAGTACAAACTGAGAGATAGTAGGTTTTGTTGTGTTATCTGTGAATTTTTTTCTTTGATTATAACCGTCTCTTGTACCTTTGTTAATTATGTTATATTTGTTATGTGAGATCCCACATCGGTTAGAGAGGAGAACGAAGCCTGCCTAATAAGTAGGGAGTTGAAACCTCTCCCTTGAGGACGCGTTTTGGGGGGACACTGGGGTTGCTTTCACCAAGAACAAAACCGTGAGGGCTTGCCGGGGAGAGACCCGATGGGCCAAAGCGGACATTATCTTTAGGCAGCAGTGGTCCCGGACTGTTACAAATGGTATCAGAACCGGTGTTGGATCGGTGTGCCAGCGGGGACGCTGGGCCACCAAGAGGGGTGAATTGTGAGACCCCACATTGGTTGGAGAGGATAACGAAGTCTGCCTAATAAGTAGGGGGTTGAAACCTCTCCCTTGAGGACGCATTTTGGGGGGCACTAGGGTTGCTCTTGCCAAGAACAAAACCGTGAGGGCTTGCCGGGGAGAGACCCGATGAGCCAAAGCGGACAATATCTTCAGACGGCAGTGGTCCCGGGCTGTTACATGTTATGTGAAAATATTTTATTAGTAAAATATGTACTTTTCAATAAAATTTAGTAAAAATATTTTTTAATATAATATGTATTTCATATAAAATTTATTATTGTAAAAATTTATTTGGTAATTTTTTTTACAATTTTTAATATTTATAAATGTTTAAAAATTGGCGACATAAATCTATTTGGTAAATTTATTTTTATTAATTAATGTCAAATAAATAAAAACTCATTTGAAAATTTAGGGCCTAAATGTAAAAATAAAAAGTAATTATTTTTTAATTACAATATTTTATAAAATAAAATTACTTCTATTTTTTTTTAATTTATTAAATTAAAATTAATTATTATTAGAACATAATATTTTATAAGTTAAACTAACTAAATCTTAAGTACTAAAATTAAACATATTTAAAAACTTAAATTAATTTTGTTTAAAATAAATATTTTATTAAGATGGAATTAATTAATGTAAAGAAAATTGTAATACCAAATATGTTTGTTTATTTCAAGGTAAAAAAAAATGACAACTTAAATTGAAAAATAACAACATAAAAAAAAAATATAAATGTTGTCAAACGAGCTCTAATTATTTTCATGGTAAATATTATTTTTAAAAAGTGATATTTAGTAAAAGATTACTAGTATATGTATTTATTAGACATTTAGTTGTGTCAAACTTCTGTCTTGCGATATTTAAATGATTGATATATACATTTTGACTCCTAGGAAATAAAGATATTGTTTCTAAAAGAAGTTTACAAAATACCCAAATAACTCAAAAACTAAATCAATTCTACCACATCATATCAAGTTTGAGGGGTCAATTTTACTAGAGTTTGATTCGGGATTAGCCTATTTGAAGAACCAAACTAATCTAACCCAATATTCTTTCTTACATTTCTTGACAAAATTCTAAAATTATATTATAGACATAAATTGACTCAAATCGATAAAATTAGGTCAGGTAAGTTTTATGTGGCGATCTATTTAGCTCTGTATGGTGATCCATTTAGTTTTGGGTCGAAAAAAATTACACCCAACAAAAATTGGTTGGGTTCTAAATCTAATGTGAACTTAACTTGACCCATGCATTCCTAATTTTTAGTAATAGAGCCCACAACCCTTACTTATTGGGTTATTGTGCAGTGTAAGGTATGTCTAATTTATGGTAGTTAGGATTAAGGGGGTATCAATTGGTTATATATAAAATAGCAATCTCTAGTTGCGTCTAGTTATGGAAATTAGGTCGACCCTAACTCGGCTATGACTCGATCCTGAATCGATTTGCCCAGACATTATAAAGCTTTATTTATTTTACTGATAAGATTTTATATTTTTTTTTTCATGTAATTAAGTGGAAACTTATCTGCAAAGATGTAATATTATATTTTTGCTATTTATGGTGTTTTCTTAATATAGAATCTGAGCATAATAAAATATTAGTTTAATTACAATTTACAAAATATAAAATATATATTGCATTTTTTTATTTATTTTATATTAACATATTTAATATCTATATGGTCGAATGACACTTATTTTTTTAAATGCACAATTGCTAAATAAATAGTGACATTCTCTAATAAAGTGTCATTAAGTAACTAAATTTTATTTAAAATTTCATGACATTTTTAAAAAATGCCACAATTGTTATTCGATGAATAATGGCATTTTTTTTTCAAAAATGTCATTAAATCATTATAATTAATTTATTAATTAATAACATTTTTTAAAAGTGTTACAACTATTATCAATGAATAGTGACATTCTTTACTAAAGTGTTATTATATTATTAAAATTAATTTATTATTTAATGACATTTTTTAAAATGCCACAACTAGCAGGTGAAGCATGGCATTATCTCATGAAGTGCCATGAAATTACTTCACTTACTTGCGATTTAATGACATTCTTTAAAAACGTCACAACTAGTGAATAAATAGTGGTTTTTTTTTTTTTTTTTTTTTAAATAAAGTGTCATTAAAACATTGCAATTTATTTATTAATTAATGACAATTTTTTGAAAAATGTCACAATTAATAGGTAAAAAGTGACATTATTATATAAAATACCATTAAATCACTGCAATTTACTTAAGCCTCAATGACGCTTTTTTAAAAAATGTTATATATATAAAATATGATGCTATTTATTCATAAAATGTCATGAAATTTGTGCCATTAAATCTTATTTTTGTTGTATTATAAGAAAGATTTTTCTGTAAGAAAGGGACAGGAAAAAAAAATCTGACTCTTCTCTTATTTTTTATAATATTTCATTTATATAATATCAGTTCAATAACAAAACTTTATATTTAAGTAATATATGGGTAATATTTTGAATGTTTTGATAATAATTAGTGAAATTTCTAAGTGTTTATGATACTGACAGCAAATGAAAATGAAAGAAGAAATTGATATTGCAGAGGCTTTTTAATGTCCTCCGCTCCATCCGATACAATCTAATATGAATTCACTGGTTTTTATTCTGCAAACCCATAATTGCTAAATAATTATTGCTGCTATTGTCAGAATACTCTGTTAATTTGTTTGGTATCAATGAAGAGACCAGTTTTTTCCCCTTTTTTTTTTTCTTTTTTTTTTTTTTGTTCTCTCAATGAAATTCCTTTTTTGTTTTATTTTTGGTAACTTTCAGCCATAGTATTCATATTTATAAAAAAAATAAAAGATAAAAAATACTCTCAAATAGGGAAACTGACATATAAGACAAGAAACTAATATTTTTGCTCTATACATTAGTTCTCCTATTTAAAGTATTTTTTTTATGAACACGAATAATATGATTAAAATTTAAAAGAAATTAATAATTAAATTTCGATAAAAAATAATCATATAAAACGGAGAATGAAAAGGAAAAAAAATTTACTCTATTAACAATTAAACTAATACGTAAACTAAAATACGTAAACTTATATCTTTCTTTTATTTATTTTTTATTTTTATTTTTTAATTTGATTCAGATCAATTTCCTAGATTCAAGGAAATTCTTCTTCTTGGGCTCACATGACGAAATATGGCTGAGGAAAGTAGCAAAATCTGTGTCCATGTAACGCCTTGGATTCGCTTCACTGATGAGTTTGCAGGAGGCCCGAACCGTCGTCTTGGGAGGAACACTGTGCAAAGAAGCCACAGAAACTCGAGATTTTGTACGATTTACGATCGCTCTGTGTAACACACTTTTGTACCTTCCATTGCTAAATATCTGACACAAAACCAAGCCAAATTAATAATCATCCTATTGATATTCATAAACGAAAAACGAAAAACGAAGAATGCAATTAAGGGTAAATTATAATTTATCACACTTGATTTTTTTATTTTTATTTTTTTTTTAAATCTATCACTTTAGGTCCAGTATTTTAACCAAATAATTAAAGAGGTAAGATTTTAGTTTGTTGCGATGTTTCCAGGGTTGCAGGTCTAGATTTATTTGCATATATAACTTTTTACATTATGTATTAATTGTATTCTAATCAAGTTTTTGAACTTTTATTTTTGTTTTGAAAATAATTTTTATTAAATTTAAATTGGCACTAAAATTAAATATAATCGAATTTAGAACCTTAATTCTAGGGAATAGTAATGAAAAAATTCACGTGAAAAATGAAAGGTTGAGATTTAATTCAATGATTTTAATTTAATTTAATTAAAATTATTTTCAAAATAAAAAATGAAAGTTAAAATAATTTGATTAAAATATAATCAATGCAAAATGTGAAAAAGTATATGTTATTAAAATGCAAAATAAATCTAGCAATTTATTTTTTTTCATTGCAACTCTTGAAATAAATTTTTTCACTGTACCTTCTAAAGCCCCTTAGAACCCTACATTAATTGTTGGCAAATTTTCTATTAAATGGCTACACGTGCATTTATTAATGTGACATATTTAACGGGACATTTTTTAATCAAATTTAATAATGGTTGACATTAGAATAAATTAAAATTTTAGACATTTAATTATTGTAGTTAAAATGCCAAATTGTAAAGTGAAATTTTGGATGTAACCTAGGTTCCTTATATGGAGGATTAATTACAAGATTACTCAAAAATTATGATTTAGTATCACTTTTTGCCCTTACAATTAAAATAATTACATATCGACCCTTTAAACTATTGACTTGTAGCAATGCATCAATCATGTTTTTACTATACACTTGTATATTTAACAAAATTTAGCCAACTTAAAATGGATAAGAGGAAAGAAAAATATTTTCATACTAAAATAGATATTTTATAAAGAGATAATTGTCTTTTTACTACATATACTTTATATTAAAGTAGAGTCATAAATAGTATTAAATTTTTAAGTAAAAAGTTAAAATTATCGATTAAAAATCAAAAAGAATCAGGGATATAAGTGGTAAGTAATATGAAGTATAAAGAGGTATAAATATAATTTTTAAAATTATCAAAAGTCAAAAGAATTAATTTTAATGAATTTTTTAATGTTTTAACTTTAGTTCAAATTACAAGAGTACAAAGATAGGCTTTTTAGAATTTAGAAGGCGTAAGGTAGAGGAAGTAAAAAATTAATTATTTTTTATAAGTTTATTAAGATGAAAATAATCCTCATATATATATAATTTTTTTTAATAATATATGAGAATTTTAATCCCATAGTCTCAGTACTGGCTATGACACTTTTATCTATCAAAGTCTTTATAGTATACTTTGTATATACTATGATTCTTAATTAATTTTATAAAAATATATGTAAGAATATTTTATAATAATTTTCTCTAATTTTTCAAGTTCACATAATTTAAATAAATTTTGTTAAAATTATAAATATCAGTAAAAAAACATTATTACAAATTAATACTTTAAGAGATTAATGTGTAAATTTTTTAGTTGATAGGGTAAAGTGATACTGTAAATCATAATTTGTTGCGTGATTTTATAAATTACCCTAAAATTAATTTATTTCCTAAGCATTGTTAGAAAATATTACTTTGAATTCATAATTTAGGGTAGATTTCACTTTTGATCCTTAACTTTTTGGGTTTTTTTTTTTGTTTATAACAATTAAGATTCTAAACTTTAAATTAGTTGTAATTTTTTCTATCAACGGTTATTTTACTCCTACTTTTCAAAGCTAACTGTTCAATATTCAAACATAAAATATCTATCGAAGAGATACCGCAACTAATCAAAAAATTAAAAAAAAATCATATTTTTAATTGTTATAAAAAAAAAACTCAAATTATTTTGTGAAATTTGAAGTAAAACTCATAGTGCAAAAGTTCGTTCCATAACAATAAATTAATAAACAGACCTCAAGGTGATCGCCAACATTGACGACGAAAGAATTGGGGATCGGGTCAACCGTGACCCAATTTTGTTGTAACTGTATCTGCAGCCCCTCGACCTCATCTTGAAGGAGGAGAGTGAGGAAACCGTAATCGGAATGAGGTGGCATTCCCAGTGTCAAATTCGGTTCGGGGCATGGCGGGTAGCAGTTGACAACCATCAGCTGGCTCCCCCCACCCTTGAATTCCTCCAAAATATTATCATCATCGTCGTCGTCACATGATCCTGTCGTCGTCTTCTTAGTACTGTTTGTTAGCCCAAGGCTCTCAACAATGCCGTCCATTAGCTTTAAGAACAAGTATTGGGTGGCATTCGTGTAGGTAACGCTCACTTTCCTGTCCAGGGTATAAGTGATTAAAAGCCAATCAAAGTTCTTAACTAATATAAACTATTAATAGATAAATTGAGATCAAAATAATGCAATTACTTCTAAAATTAAGAATTGCAGAGACTGCAATATTTAATATGTCAGTTTGGCAACAAGTAATCTTTGAATTATTCAATTGAAATTTAACAGTTTAAAGATATTCATATAAATTATTAAATTTTAATTTAATAATTCAGAACTCGATTATTATTAAGACCTTCCCATTTTTATTTATAAATATAGAACTCACAAAGTTCAAATAGAAAATTATCAATATCACTGCTATACTAAGACTTACCCTCACAAATTGAAATTAAACTATTCATTCGAGTTTAATTCTTGTCGCGGGAGATTTATGAACTACTGATATTAATTAAAAGAAAATATTATTAAACATAAATATATATATATATATTTATAGTAGGATGCATATAATGTGTTAGTATTAGAATTTATCCCTTGTAATTAAGGAGATTTATGAACTACTAACAATAGATTAATTGAAGGAAAATGTTGGACTCGAGGAAATTGCAGTGTAAAAATGTATTGAGGGCCTGAAGTATGTGAATGAAAAATCTAAATTTTCTTATAATGATGCAATGGTCTTATTTTTAATTGAGTTAAAATTAATTTTAAAATAAAAATAAAAATTAAAAAATATAATACAATTAGTACAGAATATAAAAAATCATATCTCATTAAAATGTAATGAAATCTAAACTGTTAATTCATTCACTTTAATTTTGATAGTACCTTTTTATACTGTAATTCCTTAAAATCCGAAATGATGCATCAGTACTAAAATTTTAATTATTTGTTTGGCAAATGAACTAGCCACAGAAATAAGAGGTAGAATATTAGTTACTATTGTTATGATAGCTGGATCCTCACCTGAAGCCCATGGGAGAAGAAGGCCAATGAGGAAGCACATCTGACAAGGGATGGCACATTAGTTTCAAGAAGTCTCTCCAACTAAAGACAGCATCTTTTGTTTGGTTAAAACTTGTTCCATATCGAACGGGTGAGAACATATTTGGGGTCATATACTTTTCTCTTTCCTCGAAAGGGAGCTGGAAGAACCTTCGACTCACATCCATCATGCTGCTTGTAATCTCACTTGGAATTCCATGATTCACTAGCTGCAACAATCCATGAAAAAGCTTATCAATATTAGAAACTGTATTCAAATTTTTGAAACCTTTAATTGTTGTGGCACCATTGAAATTAAGCCTTCCTAATTACGAAGGTAAGCGATTTAATTTATTGTATCTTAATGGTTAAAGTTCATTTTCCACTTAATATATATATATATATATATAAAACATTTAGACTCTATATTTTCAATTGTAAGAAACAATCATCAAAATTTGACCCTTTCACTAATTATTTCTAAGTAAATATAATGCAAAATGTCATAAGCAGATAGCAAATAATAGAGCGTGTGGCATTTATTTTATTTTATTTTATTTTTTCATCAACAACAAAACAACACATTAAAATTTAGTTTTACTAGCAATGACAAGTAAAATTGTTTACTTATTATAATTGAAAGTAGAAGAACTATTGTAATATTCACTATCTATAATTAAAAAAAAAAAAATAGAGAGAGAGGGTAACATTCAAGGTCAAATACAAAGATTTAAGGTATAACTAGGATAAAACTTGCAATTTTCTTATTTTTAGTTTTGCTATGACAAGTGTAAATTATTAATCTAATGCTTTGATTATCTAAATTTCAAATTGAGACTAATAGTAAAATTTATACTACAGATAATTACACTTTACTCTCATAGTCCGTATAAAAAAAATTTGATCTCTTTCATTTTAAAAATCAACTCATAATTTACTTGTAATTTAGACTAATAGTAATGTTACGCTTACACTCTGTTTACATTTTACTAATTATGATGGGCAGTGATCAATGCATTCAGTTCAAAATCATTACAGCTGTAAGATGTTGCCTTATATTTGCAACTGTGATGATTTTGAACAGAATACATTGGTCATTACCTATCATGACTAAATTGGTGTAAAAGGAGTGTAAGAGTAAGGGTATAAGCATAACATTAATTTTTAGACTAAAGTGTAAAATAGTTAAAAAATATTAAATTTAGTTAGAGTTGTATCACACATGTTATATAACCTCATAGATGCATGGTTGTCCAAAAATTATTATTTAGAACAATAAAAATAAATTAAGTCTCTTTAAAAATAAAATGTTTCATTTTAATATAAAAATTAATAAAAATATATTTTTACCCATTCATTTTCATTAAAAAAAAATTCCTTCAACAAATTTTGATTCTTAAGGTGCAAATTTAATCAAATTTTATAGATTCAATTAGTTTTGCAAGGGAATTATATATTAATTTTTAATATAGAAGGGATTATGTATTTTTAAATTAAATCTTAAAAGAGTAAAGTATGATTACCCATTTACCCAAGAAATTGTATTAGGGTTTTTTTTTAGTAAGTCTTGTATCAGGGTCTTAATCCAACGGCTCCCCTTATAACTCTACGGTCATGGACGACTCCCATTGATGGTACGTAGTCCTTAATCTCAATTTGTACTGACCTGAAAAAATCCGTAGTGTTCACAAGCATTCGCAAGGGACTTAAGGACTTGGGGCCGATTGGAACCTTGCAACTGAGCAAAATCAATGACCGGCAACTGAAGGTTGTCCTTGCATCCACATGGCTCCCCATTCAGTGTATTAGGTCTCTCTGAAACCGGCAATATGTACTTCTCTGGAAGTTTTGCAATTCCATTTTCGGTCAAATGCTTGACGCCCTTCTGATATTGGTTTTCTAATTCATCATCCTCCTTCATAGTCTCAGCAGTCATTACTACTAGAGGAGGCACGTACATATATATATATCTGTGTGTTTGAACAACTACCTGCAATTGCTTATGATCAGGGCAAAAAATTCTATAGAATTATTTAAAAAAAAATGCCAAAAGATGGGTAATTTGAGAGTATGAGTCAAAACTTTATATATAAGAAAGTTAATTAAAAAAAATAATAAATATACTTTTTCATTAATTTTCTTTACTGCACATTATGTTATTCTATTAAAATTATTATAGAGTAGGGGAAGTTAACCCAACCTTAAAAAAAAGGCTAGTATGCTAATAGCACTTTGGTAATTTGAGGCATGCCCCTACATTAATTGTTTCGTCGTGGCAAACAGCAGACTTAATTACGTGAGGAGGTGACAATTGTTATCTGACCTGAAAAGTTATTTTTATATCTCATTATTTTTATTTTTATTCACTTAAAAATTACACTTATGCTATTTTTATTTTTTTACTCATTAATTTAGAAATTATATTCTTACCATTACTAATTATAAATTTTGAAACCCATAAATGGAGAGAGAGAGATCTGACCTTTTCTTGTCCTCTATATGTAGAACTCCTAGAGATAAAAGAGACTGATGTACCAAGAGATCTGACCTTCTTGTCCTCTATATGTAGAACGTCTAGAGGTAAAGACCGATATACCAAGAATGGGATGAAGATGGGATTTTGAGAAGGGAAACGGTATATTTATATAAGAGAAAACCAAGGGGCTCGAAACACCAGCCAGTTTTCAGAAACCAGACTCTGGATTTCTGAATTCCAAGCACTAGTTTTATTACATGACCAAGCCGTTGACAACGTGAATGCAATGAGATTGCAAGGTGGTAGGGACAACGGACACCCCTTCACACCATGGCCGCTAAATTTTTAAGTATATATATTTTAATCCCTTGTCCTGTCTCATAGGACCTTCTCTCTCTCTCTCTGTGACACAGAGAGAAAAATGGTTGGATCTTTCTCTTTCCCTTCTCTCCCATATTTGGTAGGATGCCATGGCTGACTTTCGCAAATAATACCATCACGAGTACGTTGGGTCTCTTTTAAATGTTGGGTTATATCATAGTTTTTGTCATCTTTATTTTATCGTTTTGATTAATTATTAGTACCAACCTTTCTTGTCGGCTAATAATACTTTTAATAAAATTTGAGTTGTTTATCGGTACAGAAGCTAGACACACTTTTTAATGGTAAATTCAAAGAGGTTATAGGTTTAAATCAAGTTCCATATAAATTTCTTACTTATAAGTGATTTACGTATATGGGTTTTGATTATGAATAATTAGGTTAAAATATTATATGATGTTAGTATTAAAAATAATTTGCACCAAAATCTTATATATCTAGGCTGTAGTTCATCTTAGCCAATTAATGCTTCTGTCCTTGCTCGTGAACAAACTCATTTAAATGATCATAAATAAGTTTGTTTATCATTTTTGAATAGACTTATTTTAATGTCTGTGAACAATTTTATTTAAATGTTCATAAACAAACTTGCACTATTTACAAAAAAATAAAAAAATAAATAAATAAAATAAAACATCAAGAATTAAACATGCTAATTTAAATCTTATTTGTTAATGTTAGTGTTATAGTATTGACAATTCCTTTGTGTGTATTGTTGTTTGTTGAAAATGTCACAAGTGTGTAGAGATGGTTCACAAATACATGTCAAAGAGTATTAGTGTTCCATAGACATGTTGGGAGAAGAACAGCTGGAAGAGGAGTTGTGTTTTGCGGAGAAGAAGTTCCTGTGTCATCCTCACTGGTCACTTTTAATTAAAAGAAAATGTGCTTAACAGTGTGGAAACTGTAAGGTTCGGGAGCATGAGATGGGCAGCTTGCGCCCGCGAGCTTCCTATTTCACCTGAGTCATACTGGATTTTGTCAAGAATGTGTTCAGGTGCTCGCGAGCATGAGCGGGGAAGCTCTTGCCCAAGAGCTGCCCCTGACTGTCGCGCAGGAATTTTTAAAGATGTTCAAATGACAAATTTACCCTTACTTTTTGATATATAAGGCAAAAATCTTTTTCCAACCCTAAGCCTTTTTGCGCAGCAGATTTGAAACACACTGTTTTTGGCAAAAAAGATATGACGAAGAGGATGGGTTCTTGGATTCGGCTTTGCTAAGCTCGTCCTTTTGATATTTGGCATCACTTCTGCATCTAGTAGCTCAGATCTGTGGCTGGAATTAGATTGGGGAGCTGTCTCTTCAAGGTTTGAAGGTGGATCTCTTCATGGTTGAGGTGAGTTGCGGGTTGTCTAGCAAGCAAGGGTAGGAGGTATCGGAAACAAGTAGATCAAGGGGATTTGATTGGGTAAACTTGTAATACCTTCCTATGGGAACCTTGTAACCTCATTTTTTATAGTGAAGATTTCTAGTCTGATCCGCTTAAGGATCCGGGGTTTTTTCTCCTTAGTTTTCTAAGGAGTTTTTCCTCGTCAACAAATCTTTGTGTATTTATTGTGATGATGTTACTTATGTTGCTTGTTGGGATGAATGGGCTGAAATCATCTATTGGCTACTGATTTAAGTCATTTTAAATACTGTTTTGGGACCTTCAGTTAAGTTAAAAAATATAACTAGTTTGTGAAACTTGTTTATTAATTAACATGTAAAAAAGAAACTCAACAAATAACTGATCAATAAACTTGACAAAAGATGATAAGTACGCTCAACAAAAATTTGAAAACAAACTCGTTTATTATAATCGAGCAGAGTTAAAGTCATATTCAAACTTATTTATAGAATAATGAATGAAGTTTGAATATAAGATTTTGTGTTCAATAAAAGCTTGGTTCAAATTATCAAATAAGGTTGAAAACAATATTTCAAGACCAATAAAAGTTTAACTCGAGCTGTCCAAAAATCTTAACAATAAAAGCAATGATAATCTTATCAAATAAGCTTAGCTGATGGATTAAAAGTCGTTCTGACATTTAGTCTTTATAACCAAAATATTGTATTTATAGTGAAAGACTTGAGATTTTTATCCGATTTGAGTTTTTAATGGTTAAAATTTTTGAGTCTCTTTATCTTAGGCTCCGTTTGGAAAGTTGGAGCCATCCAGCTATCATCTACTCAACTTTTTTTGTCTGTTTTTAAAATTGCTAAACTTACCCTCTTACCTTTTAAATTATGAAAGACAAAATTAACAAATTAACAAATAGTTAAAAAATTAACTACTAAAAAGTTAACTTTTTTTTTTTTTCATTTCCAAACACAAAAAACTAACTTTTTTGTAATTAGTTAAAAAAAAAAAAACTAACTAACTTTCTTCCCAAACTAAGTCTTATTTTTATTATTGCTTGATTGCGTGATTGTTCAATATGTCTAGTATGTATACAGCTTTTTATTATATATAGTCTAAAATTTGATAATATAACTAATTTTACTATAAGTAAATAATTCAATTTATCACTTACTATTAACGATATAAAAAAAAACTAAAAAACAATTTAAAATATAAATGTCCCTAAAAATTTAAGCAATAAGAAGTTTAAAATTTTAAACTCATTATGTATAATTTAATATTAAATAATATTTAATAAAAATATCACGAGAAAATATTAATTTATGCTGCACTTACTGAATGTACATTTTTAATTGCAAGTATTGTTAAATTCTAAACATTTTTATTACTACGGAGCAAGCATCATCAATTAGACACACAAAGGTTAACAGTGGGTTCAAGGGATTACAATGAAAAACTTCACCGCAAGGGTTATAGTAGAAAAATTAAACGTTAAGATTTGATTGTATTTTAATGATATATGACTTTTTACATTATGA
>JAVXUM010000046.1:5087576-5100226 GCA_035590655.1 Pouteria glomerata
TTTAAAAATTTTTAGAAATTTTTAAAAATTTTTAAAATTTTATTTTATTTTTTAAATTCCAAACAGTGCCTAAGTTTAAAAAAAAAAAAATTGATAAAGACTGGATTTTTTTTTTTCTTTTTCATGTATTTTTTTGATAAACCAGAAGTGTAAGCAATTGGTCGAGTTTTGGGCTTGACGGATTGGGTTGGACACGATCTGTTGTCTTTTTTAATCTCTTAACTCACATGTTAATTTGTTAATTTTCGTTATTTTTTAATATTAAAAAAGTGTATAATTGCCTGAATTACTTTCCAATCTTGACTATTAAATCTACGTTCACCATGTATTGAACTTTTTTTTTGGGTAACTTAATTTTAAAATATTTTTATATTTTATATTTAAATTTACGAGTTACGAGTTTAATCTACTTGAAAAACACCCAAGAGCGTTTAGAAGTAAAAAAAATATAAAAAGTTATCATTGTTATATTAATTCAGCTTTTGATAAAATTATAATTTTTTTCACTTTTCTACTCTGTTACACTAATTTGATATGATAGCGAATCTATTTTTTTTATTTTTCTGCTCTATTATAGTAAAAAAATTTTATCAAACACATAAAAGTTGTCACTTTTTTACTTTACTACAGTAATAATTTACTAAACACCTAAAAGTTATAAAAAAATTTTAAAAATTATATTTTATTTATCAAATACATCAAAAATTATAACCCACAAAAAAAAACATAAAAAATTACCAAAATTTAAGTTTTTTTCCCGGCCGTCAAACGCTCACTAAGTCTATCTTCTTGGAAAAGGTTGCCTTTTTGACCAAATAAAAAGCAACCCTGGATGCCATCCAATGGCTAGAAACGTTCTATCATGATTTTCAAAATTACTAATCAATCAATTAAGTGTGAAACATAAGAAAGTTCGATTAATCATATATATGCTTTTTGTTTTAAATATTTAATTTTGCAATAGCTAATCTAACTTCAAACGATATTAAAAATTAAGTAAAATTTGCAGGGAGTAAAGAAAAATTTAACCAAGGAATAGTAGCATATATTTATCTTGTAACTTTAAGCATTTATATGAATCCTAAATATATAGAGAACCGTATTTATATCAAGGGTAGACTCACATCGGGTTTAATGGAAAATTATTTTTATTCACATTAAAAATTATTTTTTTTATTTTTATTATTTTTCTTATTTATTTTTAAATTTTATTTTTAATCTATTATTTTTTCACTTTTTATTTTCATTTACTTAAAAATTATTTTTTTTTTTTATCCCCACTAAAAATTCTACCCTTGCATTGGTGATAATTATTTAAAATAATTCGTATGACTGGTATGTGTCCACAAAGCCATGTCTAAAAACTTGGGGGTTCAAGGCAAAATTTTTAAAAAAACCTAACCTATATTATTATTAATATTATTTTGTCCTAATAATTTAATATTATTACGGATAGTCATTCTACTTTTAATTTTACTAATTGAACTTATTATAACATTTTTTTATCACTAATGACAAATTTATCAAGAGTAACACATTAAGATTAAATTAATTTTTCAACCCTTTTTTTTCTTTCAATATTACGTCCGTATTTTTTATTTGACATATCGTTCACTATAATATTAAAAAAAAAAATAGATAATCAAGGTATCTACCCTTACAAATTTAGTTTTTAAATAAAAAAATAAAATACTATAATCAAGTAACCAATGCTAATAAAAATTATAAATAAACTAAAAATAATGACAAAACAAAAAAACAAAGCTATGGAATGATAAAACTTGATATCAACAGGTAAAAATTGTACAAGATTTTTCTCTTTCTATCTCTCTTTTCTCTTTTATTTTAGAAAATTCTGATCCGATCTCAGCTAAAGTTTTGTGCTTCAAGAAGGATCGGATAGTCAACAGAATGAGCAATTCAATTGCTTAATTCGATGAAAATGGGTGTAATATCACAGACATGGATTATCTATTGAAGATTATTTATTTCCATTGCTTTGCATGGTTTGAGTTTTAAAGCAAAAGTTTGTAATATCTCTAATCTTGCTTTAGTTAACATAGCTGAACGAAAATTTTGGTTTGAAAATTTGTTAGCTTTTACTTTTCTTCTTGGTGTTTGTGGATAGAATTTTAAAGGAAATTAAAAAATAATAATTAATGTATTAAGTATGATTTAATAGAGTTAAATTCAAAGTCTTTTATTAGTGTATGTAAGATAAAAATTTTAGATAAAATTAAAAAATAATAATTAATACATTAAATATAAAAAAATTATGATTTGTATAAATAGAGTTAAAATAGTAGTTCAAAAGCCTTTTCTTATAAAATAAAATTTTTAATTAAATAAAAAAATTAATAATTAATACATTAAATATGAGATAATTAATAACATTTATAGATAGAATTAAAGTAGCAAGTTCATACGTCAATTGAAAAATGAAAAAAGAAAAGAAAGTTTCATAAGTTCTTATTAAATTTTGATTGGTTTAGAAAATTATTTAATATTTTTATTTTTAATAAAATTTTTAAAACTTTGAAACTCTACTTTTGTGAGATCCTAAGTAAGAGGCTCAGTGGCCTATTGGGTGCTGCACACTCCAAAGCAACAGTTTAAGTTCATCAAACGTTTAAAACCTAAATTTATGCCAACTATATATGCATTTTGGCTGGTCGCAAATATTCAAATGAAAGAAAAAGTTCCAAGGGAATGTTTGGTATAATTTTTGAAAATAGTCTTTTTTTTTTTTTTAAGTACTACATTATTGGAAAGATGAAATGTTAAAAAAATCACACCTAAAAAATATTCAAATGAAAGAAAAAGTTCCAAGGGAATGTTTGGTATAATTTTTGAAAATAATTTTTTTTTTTTTTCTTTTAAAGTACTACATTATTGGAAAGATGAAATGTTAAAAAAATCACACCTAAAAAGGTGTCTTTTGCTACCTCTTTGCAGACAATCTGTTCTGAACAACATGGAATAGACCTGCTTAGAATGACGGATTATCGTTCCTCTTCATTTTTATTAGTCCACTACTTGAAATAATTGATGCATGTGTATCCATGATTATAGGATCGACAACGTTAGCTATAATAATGACCGGAGGGGAATGTTCTCTCTCAAATCATTAATCAGTACAGAGTTAATTTTTTTTTCAGTTGAATAAGTCCGAAACGAAAATCAAATAGGCCCGAACTTAATTTGTAATTAAAATAAATTTGATTAAATTCTAATTAATAATTAGTTTATAATCAAATTCAAATGTAAAAAAATTTGTCTTAAAAACTCGTAAGTTAATTTGATAAAATAATATATATTTTATAATATTTTTATATTTTTAATAATATTTTAATTATTACATTTTTTTTTTCTTTTCATACTATCAACAGCATCAAAAAGGTCGGAGAAAGAATAAGATTTAGATTCGGGGCATCTACAGTACATAGTAATCTCGTATGAGTTATCTGATCCAATAATGGATTGAACGGCCCAGATTTGGACTTGTTCCTTAGCTGGCCCTTCACAAAAAAAAGGCACATCTATTATCCGCGATGGAAGGAAAAGTTGGGATGGAATGGATGGTTAATGTGACCCAGCAGGTGCCAATCGTGCCGTAAAAAGAGAGGGAAGGATTTTTATACCCGACAAAACCAAGGAATGGAAGGGATACGAGAATAAGAAATTTTATTGATTAAAAAATGCGTAGGTGGCGTTTGGTTTAGCTTTGCTTGCTTACTGTATTTGAATTGATTAGGGTGCACAAAAAAAACCATACGATCAATGGAATGAATCAACACAATTTTTGAATCTGAATTATTAAATTAAAAAAAATACATAACTAATCAAATTGTTATTGAGTCTTGCTTTGGCAAGGCTTTATTTGGATCCCAAAATTTAGTTTCCTTTTTTTTTTCACCAAAATTTATTTCTTTTAGAAACGGTAAGTTTTAGGTGTATTAATTGATTTTGTAAAAATAAAAAAAATAAAAAAATTCATATTCATTTAAATAAAAGTTAAAAAATAAAAAAAATATTTTTTTATTATATTTTTATTTAAATAGATAGTTTTTACCAGGGACAAACCTATCCTATGACAATAGAGAGTCATGGCCCTCCAAGTATTGAAATAAAAAATCTACATATGGTAAAGGTGTAGTTATAGATATAATTTTCTTTTTTAAATGGCCACTCCATGTATTTATAGATACATATTTATATATATTTTTCAAAATGGCCACCCAAGCCTTTTTACTTTGAGTTACTAATATATATGAGACTTAATTCTTAAATTATGTCATTAATAAAATATAAGACTTAATTATTGAGTTAGACTATTAATAGTTAACCTAATCGATAAAATAATTTTTAAGCGAGCTTTATATATTTATTTTATTTTTTAGGCCTATAACTCTCGTATTATATTTTTTAAGATTGAAAGAGAAATATTAAGATTTATAGAAATTACTTATCTCTCTACTAAATTTCTAATTTCGTATTTGGTTTTTATTCATAAAAATGTAATTTTTTTCCATTTTCTTTTAACAAATACGATTAACATACTTAAAAAAATTTTAGTTTCTAAAAAGAAAAATCAAATTTTAATAAAAAAATTATATAAGACATATAAAATTATAAAAAATTAATTTTTTTCGTACCCAAACCAAATCAAGACTAATTGGGTTACATGAACTAACCC
Source organism: Pouteria glomerata (assembly GCA_035590655.1). Lineage (NCBI taxonomy): Eukaryota > Viridiplantae > Streptophyta > Magnoliopsida > Ericales > Sapotaceae > Pouteria > Pouteria glomerata. The sequence continues at coordinate 5,092,273 of JAVXUM010000046.1, forward strand.
CTTATAAACGTTTTATACAATCTTATAAATTACATGTTATGGTGGACATATATCATGCTCTTGTTATTTGTACAATTATTTTTACAAATAATCATCATACATAGAGTAAATATTTTTTTTTTCTTTTTGATATTTCAAAATTAAAACAAGCAAGAATAAGGAGAAAAAAATACAAAATTTATAGTGGTCCAACTAAATCGTTTACATCCACTTCAATGTTTAACGATAATTTTATGACACGCCAATTATAGTAAATATTTTTTCTGCTCAACCTTTTCTTAATACGTGAACACACCCCCACCCAGAGTTCTCAACTTGTTTTTCCACTTTCTTGTCTACGCCTTCTGTTAACATTAACCTCTCCAATTTATACATCTTTAGAGATGACAAAATCAAATGACCATAACCGGTCCCTCGTAAAGCAAGACATAAAGAAAGAACCGCCATCTGCCAACCTTTTGGGTTCCTTCCATTAACTTTCGGGAGGGCATTAATTAACAATTTCTCATTTTTATATCGTTAAGCAACAAAAATTACAACTGATCGCGCTCACCACGACCACGTTCACTGGTCAAGAGTGTACTCAAACTTGTAAAGCAATAAAAGTTAAAAGGGTGAGCCAAGAAATATTCTCGACCGCAAGTATTCTGATAACTAAGTCAATATTAGTTCAAAAGAAAATTAAAGAATGGAATAGGAAATCAATAAATAATAGTGAGTGTACCTGAATTCGTAATTAAGTATTATATTTATAGTATGGAGAATGTCAATAAAATAACATTACTTTAGCTCAGGCAAATTATGATTTTTCTAATTTAACTGTTTGGTGCGAGTAACAATTTATTTTTCATTTAATGCCTATCACGCAGTATTAAATACAGGTAAGGTTGATATAAGACTTGGTTATATTATTTTAGTAAGTGAAAAGTCCAAATTTCATATCAACCTACTATATATATCTACTATATATATGATGAGGGACTAACTAAACAAAAATTTTTAGTCATAAATAAACGAGAGTTTTATAAACGAACTAGATTATTGTATGGTGCTCAATTTTTGTGGCCAGGGAATTTGCTAAAACAATTGTACTGTTGTTCGGCAAGCCTTCCGCAGGTGACTGCCACGCGTTATTATGCATTATGTACCAACATATATTATGATAAAATATGAATTAATTAATCATCTTACATAGTAAGCTGCCTCAGCACATGCACATATGGGATAGAGGCAGTTGTGCAAAATGTAATGGTCAGTTTAAAAAAAAAAAAAAATTAATAGTTTTAATTTAATTTAATTAAAATAAAATCTCATCATTAATTATTTTAAAAAAATTAATATACTCTATATTTTAGTCGCCGAAATATAAAAAACACTACAGCCTCTCTGTCCTGTACACATCCTTTATAATTAAGTACTTACACATTTGAGTCAATTCTAGCTCAGTTTGCACGTTAAGTAGGCTTTAACTTCAAATAAATGTCCTCTCGCACGCTCTAACATTGATATTTGATATTTCTCTATCATCCAATCAGGAGCAGTCGAATAGTTATTATTAAAATTAAAAAAAAAAAGAAAAAAAATAAAACCTTGAATTAATTTAGGCCCCATTTTGAAGGAAGAGCCCAAATTTTTACATATCATAAATCATTTATGTAAAAAAAGAAAAATTAAATATATAGATATTTTAAATCTTTTAATAATATAGACCCATTAAAAAAATTAAATTCAATCATTTAAAAAAATTTAGAGCCCCAAGTAGACCCTAAGAATCTTTTAAAAAAAATTAATAATAAAAGATAAATTTCAAGTAAAAAGTTGTATTTAAAAAAAAAAATTAATGAAAACTTACTCTATCCCAATCACTTATTCTCAACCAATCACTCATACACACACTCTCACTCCCCCTCTATTTCTCTCTCTCAGCCAAGAGTCAAAAATAACCTACTCTCTATCCCTGTCTCTATCCAAGACTACACCATCACCCTTGTTTAGACATACCACCAGAGTATTTAGAGTCACAATTTTTAATAATTTTTTATATTTTTATCAAAAATTAATAATTATAATTTTTAATATATTTGATAAAATAAATAGTAATTTTAGTAACTTTTTATAGCTTTTGAGTATTTGATAAAAATTTTACCAGCTTTTTATAATTTTTAAATATTTTTGACAATTTTTAACATATTTTGGTAATTTTTGAATTGAAAAGTGATCGTTACTAAGGGTGTAACAACTCGGGACTAATACCGCTTGAAGATATTGTCCGCTTTGAGCCCACCGGATGCACACAACATCCCGACCCCTCACGGTTTTGTTCTTGGTGAGGGCTACCCCAGTACCCCCCAAAAGGCCTCCTTAAGGGAGAGGTTTCCACATCCTTCTTATAAGATATACTTCGTTCCCCTCTCCAACCGATGTGGTATCTTACAATCCACCTCACTTGGAGGCCAAGCGCCCCCCCTGACACACTAATCCGGCACCGGTTCTAATACTATTGTCACGACCCTAACTTAATTTGTCCGAGATGGATGGTATGGGAATGTAAAACGAATAAAATATATTAAAATCCATGCACATCACATTTCATCATAACAAGAACTATTAGGGTATTCTAACATTAGTTTTCATTCCCATATAAATAAAACACCATAACATAAATATGATCACACCCCGGTGATACATATAGGTTCATAAAGCCCGAACGCACATCCACAATGGAACCCTCGCTCTAGGTCACATAATCAATAACACTCGTAATTACTTTCTCATTCTTACTCAATGAATTAAACATATATATTTTCGTCCACAGTAAAGACTGGACGTAAGCTACTCATGCCTAAGCTGCCTACGTATCCCACCGCGGGAATTAGGTCTCCGTAGTTCTTATTTTGTCATCTAAATTTCGCATCTCATACATTGACAATAAATCAAAGATTAATATCATTCACAATATCTGTATCCATATCTCAATATATATATAACAATCATTCAAGCAGTCTCATACAATCTCATGTAATGGGTATGATGGAATACCATGACCCATGCATCTATCCTCCATCTACCTCCAACTTTATTTTAGGGCGGGTGACACTTAGTAAGGCTTTCAGCCAAGTCACGCGCGGTCACCAAACACACCGTTTTTAACGTTGACTACAAACGCATACATATATATCTCATATCCATGTGAGGAATCAAGTTACATCCCACAAGTGTAAAACTCAGGGGCTTCGAGTTACATCCCTCGGCTTTTCTGCCAGAGAACCGAGTTACACCTCTAGTTGGGCATCCGCCTATCTTAGACAGGCATCTATTTATCCCAAGCAGGTATCCAGCTGCAGTCTAGAGAAATTTCAAGGTTTATATCTCTCATTAACATCTCAACTCCGCATGACTAAGCTCTAGTCACTTTTATATTAACTGCGGATCATCCGGTGTTATAAAAATCTATTTTCTCAACTTCAACAAAATCCATATATATATAGCACACGTGCCTCGGCACGTTACCTAAACATATGGTACACTCAGCCAATCCATACTAATAATTTCCACCGGATGAAACCGCCCTAATCCTGATGCACATGATATGGCCAATCATGATATCGAAACATCTCAAGTTAATTCATAATATGCTACTCAAGCATAAATTTATACGCACATAATTCACCCAATATTCATACAATCATGTACTACATACATGAGGGATCCATCCCAAGAAATTTGAAACAAAACAGACTCACACAGGCAAGACCCGAGCGGGTCGCGGGTTGGGAGCAGGGAGCACTCACTCACGACTTGCCCAGAGATTACATTTTCCAGTAGGGGTTGCAAGCTGGGCGTAGGGAACGCACGGCCTTGACCCCCTATGTTTATCCCCCTATGTTTATCCTACTGTTCATCGTCTTCCTCAGACGAACTACAACCAAAATTAACCAACTGAGGTCCAAAATTTAACCACAAAACTCAACTATAGTTCATCAAATCTTTACCTTAATATCTATATATCTCATTTTAAATTTTAGATCCATTACATACCAATTCCAAACACATAAACATGCATATATACATACACCCGCATATATATATATACACAAATCTCTACATCTCAACAAAACATGCATATATATATATATATTTATATCAAAATGATCCCTATGACGTCTAGAACTCAAATATAAGTCTCACCTACCTCGAATCTGAAGAAAAATAGAGAAAAACGAAGAAAATCGTTTGGCCTGGAACTTCAAACTCTGATTTCTCCTGCCTCGCTTCAAATCTCGCGAAACGGACAACACTACGTTGTTCACGGCGTCGAGATCTCCCTGGATCGACTATTCCTTTGCTAAATCTCTCTCTCTCTCTCTCTCTCTCTTCTTTTTCCCTCGTCGGCTCAACCAAAAACAAAAGGAGAAGAAATGGAAAAGAATAGCTGGGCCCTTGCCCCATTTTGTCCAACCCAATACCATTTCGAGCTAAACTCAACCTAGGAAAAATATAATAATCAATGTGCACTCAATTTAAATATTTTATTTACCTAAAATAATATAAATTTAACCAAATTAAAAACACTGAGAATTACAAAGGGTATGTTTAAAGTAATAAAAAAGTGAGATAAATGAGAAAAATTATGAGTTCATAATTCGTATAGTGAGATAAAAAAATGAATAACTTTTAAAAGTTTTTAAAAACTTTTAAATTGTTTTTACAAACCAAACTGAACCTAAGCAAAAAAGTGACCAAAAAAAAAAAATTTTAATCTCAAATTGTTTAGAGCGATCCCGTCATCCAAATGTACTACTCTAGTTGCTTAGATTTGTGACTCTTTTAAGAGATTCGATTTTGTGAAATTAATCTCTCGGAGGTGCACGTAAACTAATACAACAACACTTAATTGTTGAATTAGAAAAAGGAAAAAAAAATTATATATGTCTATCATTGCACATAAATAGAACTCCCGTTTAATTTTTTTTTTTTTTTTTTTCATGCAGTGATCACGTGCTTATATATATTTCTTTAATTAAGGTACTATTGAGTGGATCAAAAATTAGCATAAATGAATTAATTTTTGACAAAATTTATATTCAGCAAAATACTAAATTTTACCACTTTTATGATCAATAATAGTTATTTGCTTAACTCAAAAATTACCAAAAATTTTATCAAATATATAAAAAATTAGAACAAAAGTTACTAAATGTTACCAAAGATGATCAAAAATTTTAATAAACATATAGAAATTGTTAAAATATGTTAAAAATTATTATTTATTTTATTAAATATATAAAAAAAATTCTCTTACCAACTTCCGATCAAAAAATGCCGGAAGTTATTAAAAATTAAACTTCGAAATAATAAAAAAAAATATGTAATAATTGCTCCATAGTGTAACGAAGAAAGCTTGCCTGGCAACATGGGGAAGTGCATTAATTCACACCCACCTCTTTGGAAGCAAATTACTTGTTAGCTAGCTAGGATTGCATGTTCTTTAAATGATCTAATCGTAATCATAAAGCTAATATAATTTGTGATCTAATCCAAAGCAATGTATCATTCTACCATATGCATGATCAAAGTTCCATCTACTTTAGATTCAGATCATTAAATAATCCCGGAGCATAGGTCGGTTGATGAAAGAGCGAGGGTTCGATTCTTAGTGGAAGTTAGACCCTTGCATTATACTTAACGGTAAAAGGCAAACCTTCACATCTTGCGCCGCTGGCGCACATCCCGCAATTTACCTTCTCTATCATAATCCAAGACAGGACGGTGGGGGCTCTCAGGGTAGGGGTTCCATTTTTTTTTTTTTTAAATTCAAATCATTAAAATCATTTTATAATCTTTATAATCTTTAGATTTCGGATCATTATACCCCTTTTTACCAATTATTACAAATTGGTAATGAATTGTTCCATGGTCGAATCTTGTCATGTTAATATGAATAATGAACTCACAAAAAAAATGAAAAAAAAAATATTTAAAAACAAAAAACACCAATTAAAATGACAAATATAAAAATACGAAAAATTAAAATAAGGCAATCATTAGTTGGGTTTGCTTTACCTACACTTTTTGTGGCTTCGACTTTATACGTTTAGACCCCACAAATTTTAGAAATATATACTTGAATTTCATGAAATCTGTACTTGAATTTCATGAAATCTGTGTTATATTAACTCAGATCCTTTTTAATAGATTTTTTATCCAAAAAATATTTTTTACCAATTTAATGCAATAAAATAACCTTTACACCCTTAGTATTAAAAAAATTATACATACTGTGATATAGTGTACCTTCTTTAACATAAAAATTACATTATAATTAATTTATTTATTTGTTTGTGAACATTTTCTATATGTATTATGCTTCACATTAATATTCTAAATTGATATTATATAATAATAAGTAATAATATATAATAAATTATCATTACTTTTTTCCATTAAGAATCTAATAAACTAAACATGAAAATAGAAATTACATTATAATTAATTTATTAATTTTTTTTGTGAACCTTTTCTATATTAATACTTTAAATTATTGTGCTTTACATTAATATTTTAAATTTATTTTATATATAAATTAGTAATTATACACATATATAAATTATCATCGCTTTTGCTATTAATAATCTAATAGATTAAACATGAAATAAAGAAAAATTTAGTTTCTCATTTTCTTCCACTTCCTTTTCACTAGTATCAAACAGTAATAGATGAACTTTGTTCTCAATTTTTTTCATAATTTTTTTATAATAATAATAAGTGTATAAAAGTAATTCACAACATTAAATTGATCAAAAATTATTTTTTAAATGAAAAATCTAACCGAAAGGTTCAAGTGAATGTAATATAAACTTTAAGAATCTAAATACACATTTATAAAACTAGTAGAGTTTAGGTGTATAAAATTGAAACCACAAAAATTATAGAAGAAATAAATCCTTATTAGTTTCCCAAACTAAAGTGCTACGTGCCATATGCCGTTGACCTAAAATGAAGTTTCGATCAATTACTACATGGTACAGATAATCAGTTCACAAAGAAATGTGCACTTGTTGTCATGTTTAGTTACAGAATTGATGATAAATCATATTTATGATCCAATACAACTTCAGCAAGGTTACCATCCATTTGTTCTCAGCAAACCCACCAACTTATTCGGCCTAAGCCATCTGAATCTCTTTTGCTCAAAAAAAGCTCCATTGTCGTATGATCTGCATTCAGCAGTACACTATCAGAATAAAAATAAAATAAAAAACAAAAGAAAGCACCACAAAATGAATATATATTTATTTAAAGGTAATTATTAAATAATAAAATAGCAAGAAAAACCTAAAAAAGAAAAAAAAAATACGAGAGAAGGAAAACTTCTTGCATGATGGTTTCGTTTGGTGGGAGACGGTTGAACTGCAGCATTACTCAGAACTTAAGACGGACAAGTTGTTCGCTCCTCATAGGGTAGACATATTCGCTCCGACCCCTTTTGGCTTTCCCTGTTGAATAGGGCAAATTAATCACGGATAAGAAAATTCTCCCCTTTTTTTCATTTTTCTCCTTACCATCATTATTAACTCACTGACCAAAAAGCAAAGAAACAAACAGTTTATGGAAATATCTGTAGTTAGGATCGTTTGCTAACTCTATCGTTTTTTTGTTGTTATTTTTTTTGTTACTGTTTTCTATTTTGTGTTTTCCGTTGTCGTTTTTCTTTCTTGAAATGAAAATTGAAACAGCGTTTGGAAACATAATTTTGTTTACAATTATTATTTTTTTAATTTTAGAAAATATTTAATTATATTATATTATGCTATACTATATTATATTATATTAATTATATTATAATATGTTAACAACATAATATAATATAATGTATAATATAATAATGTAATTATAATATTATATTATATTATATTATTGTAATAATATATTATATTATATAGTAATTAAATTA
>JAVXUM010000046.1:5104260-5120755 GCA_035590655.1 Pouteria glomerata
GATATCTCAACAGCATCGTCAAATCACTCAACTCAATGAAATCTCAACATAATAAGGGTATCTCAACATTATTGTCAAAACACTCAACATCCACAATATGCAAATCACTCAATTCAATAAAATCACGCAAGCCACAAGCATCAAAGAAAGAGTATCTCAACTATTCAAATAGGTCTCAAATCACTCATTCACTCTGCAAAATCACTCTCAACTAATTGCAGCATGGGGCTATCTATATGTAAATCAGCTTCAAACCTAGAGAGGTACTTTTAACAAGAAGACGTCAAGAATTACGAAAAGTTCAGTTGGAGAGTTGAAGAAGAGAAGAGAAGAGAAAGACACCCTGCCAAGTCTCCCATCAAATGATCATATCAACAATCTTGATCAGTAACTCACATTCCCAATTAAAATAGGTGCAATATAAAGTAAATAATATGCTATTTTATTAAGTATAAATATGTTTTGCCATATTAAAATTCATTTAGTAAATGAACTAAACATGAATATTGTTCCACATCATAATTAGTTAATTAGTTGATTTCTGTTGTTAATATCATATATTTATATACTTTTATAATTTTAAATATGTATGTCAACTTAAATCATTTATACCCAATACTAAAATTTATGCTAAAAATAATTTACATATATTACTGGCACACCCAACATTTCATCGGCACAGCCAAATTTAAGGTTACCTTGTTCGATCCAATCTTAGCATATGTCTATATTAATTTATTGTGGAGTTTTGAGAATAATCATTGCCTAAAGACGATGCAAAGCACAGGATTGATCGTGAATGTTGTAATTAATATCTCGATAAGAATTATAAAGGGTTCGGTTCCTCAACAATCATTTACGGCGGTTATGAAAAGTAAAAAAGCGAGGAACTGAGAAAGCTTCAATAATGAAATTATGTTTCTAAAAATTCATTTACAATGAATCTATTTGGATTTTCATTTTCATTTTGCCAATACGATAACTGCATAAAAAATATTGGGAGATCAGAGATTGCTAAAACATTATTGAGGACATTATTGGGAGATCGTAGATTGCTAAAATAAAGTCCCCTAACATAGCTTTTATTTGAATGCATAAATACTAAAACAGGTTTGATTTTGATTCTATTTTTTCGAAAAAAATAATTTAATGGCATATGTCTTGCAAAACTGTTGCTTGCCGATGATATATAAAAAAAAAACTTAAAATTAAAATAAATTAAAAAATCCACTTTACCTTCTATGCCATGATTGTCATTCTTTCTATCAATATAATAAAATTTTCATAAAAATTTCTTGAATATATATAAAAATTATTTTTCTATATAAATTTCCGTATTTCTATGAATAGAAAATAAATCAAATTGGGGGCCTTAATTTGTTTTCCTTACCATCCCTTGGTCGTTCTTATCTTTTTCCTATGTATTTAATTTTATTGAAATTTTAGTATTTTATTTATTTTAAACATTTATTTATTCAATTAAGAATTGACAAATTAATAAACCAATGAAGTTATTAAAATTTGACAATTTTTGAATTAACTGTTTTCAAAAGAGAATGATATAATTCGTGCAACCAATAATATCTTTGTTTATGATATTATACACAAGTCCCTCGCACTTGGTGTTATTTGTTTCATGTTTAGTATTATTAGCATTCGGTGAGACACCTTATTGGTATCCATGGCATCCGATGACTCGATCCTAATGAGACACCAATCATGTCGTCACTCTCGGAATCCAATCGACGATCCGTCAGATAAATATATACATATATAATATGTTTATTAATGTGTTGTATTAATTTAAAATTATCATGATTGCCAACTTTAAATAAACTATTGTGCTAGCAAGTCTTTAATTGAGATCAAAATTAAATACATAGTTTTTTTTGGATAGCAACAACCACTATAGAAGACTATTCCGACATTACAAAATTTTCTTGATAGACAAAAACCTCTCTAGAAGGAGATTGAATTCCTCTTCCCTGCTCAACATGCTAATTCCAACATAGTAGATCAAAACTGCCACCAAGACATTGTGAGTAGTTAGATACCCTTGTTCTGATGCCAATGAGCGATGTTGATGCTAAGTGATTTGAGACTGAGTAAGTTGAGATACTCTTGTTCTAATACATATAGATGCTCAGTGATTAATTTCATTAAGTGATTAGAGGTTGAGTGATTGATTTTGTTGAGTGATTTGAGGCTATATTGATGCCTGTGAGTGACATAAATACTAAGTGTGAGTGATTTGAGAGGTCCATCTAAGTTTTATGCTTGAATAAATTTGAGGCTATATTGATATCATGAGTGACATAGATGTTGAGTAAGTGTGAGTGATTTGAGATCCATCCAAGTTTTATGCCTGCTAGTGACATACCTACGAGTGACATGGATGCTAGATTTGAGACTGTAATTAATTGAGATATTTGTAAGTGATGCTCTAATATTAAGTGATTTAGATGCTGAGTGAGTGTGAGTAATTTGAGATCTATCTGAGTCTTACGCCCGTAAGTGATGTGGATGCTGGATGTTAAGTGAAGTAATTTTGTTAAATGATTTAAGACTATAATAAGTTGATAGACCTCTAACATTTTGACGATAATTATGTATAATTAGTTAAGTTAGTTGAGATGCTGCTAGGAGCAAGGAATGTATAACTAGTTGAGATACCCTTCTTGTTAACTCTCAACTGATATCCTGCCATTGAGATAGCCTAACTTATATGCATGGATAGTCTAGCCTAACTAGTTGTTGAGATAGTTTAGCTGAATAGATAGCAATCAGCAATTTGATGTTGCAAGTGTGACGACACATAATTATATATAGATAGCTGTTGCTTGTCGAGATTCTTTAGAATAATTGATTTAATTTGAAGTCAGCTCTTTGCTTCCAATGCAGCACACAGCTTGTTTTGACTATTATTAATTAATTAATTCATGAATGAATAAATATTTAAATTAATAAATAGTTAAAAAATAGAGTTTGCAACTTTGTAATTCTATCTCAATAAGAATGAAAGAAGCCCTTGGAGTATGCGAATGCTCACGCTTGCTTCAATAGAGTTATTTTCTCAAACCTTTGTTACAGTTTACAAAATGAAAAAGTCAATGCAATGGATGATGAAAGAAAATATTGAAGCAAAAACAGGTTCCCCAAATGCAACATTTTGTCCCAGCTGCAGATCGAAGGTAAGACCATCACGAGGGGTTTGACAGAGACCAAAATGACTATCCACCCCTCTTTAATTTCAACTATACATATATTTTTCTTTTTATAACCTCACAATTCATCCACTTATTGACGTCTTGGCTGCCAAATGGGTGAGAGCACGCCTGTGGTAAGTGTTGCGAAGCTTCTTGTATTTCTGCACAAAAGCTCCTAAATCAATCTCCCCATCTAGAAGCTGCCTGTGCAGGGCTTCGGATTCCTCCTCCGTCTCATTCATTGCCTCTGCAAACAACAAACAAACACAGGTGATAACTATCGTGGATTCAATTCTCAGAAACAGTCTACAACAAGACTGCATAAGTTGCCCCTCCCTAGATCTTGGATGGGCGTGACCACCCTTGCATTGGGCCGCCCTATAAAACCTCAGGCCAATTTGAGTTGGGTTAGGTCCATTTTTTGTTTAGGCCAATTTGGGTCTAAATTTTAGGATTATATAAATATTCGTCTATATTATAATATTATTTGGTTCATAATATTATATAAATATTATCTAATATTTATATATTATATATTTTATACTATATTTTTAAAGGTTAGTTCAGGTTCAATTGGGTTGGATTATTCTCGGTTCGGTTTCAGTTTGGTTCATGTTGAATGTCTACTGATCCCGAGAACCAAACCAAAAATATCAGTTTCTTAATTTTTTAACTCAGAACTGAACCAAAAATGGAAGAGACCTGAACCAACCTGAACAAAAGTAATCGGATTAGTTCGGTTTTCGGGTTGTTCAGTTTTTTTGTGCACCCCTACCATTGTTACTGCTCTTAGAATTTTACCTTGAAGCCTACGGAGCAGGGATGATGGGGACTAAAACTTCAGCGTCTCTTCTTTTTGCCTCTCCAGTTCATTTAGCTTCTCTTGAGCAGCAGCCAATTCAGTTGTTCGAATGATTCTGCACTGCAGAATTAGAAAGGAGAGAGGGAAAACCGTTTACAATCAGTACTCAATCTTAGCTTCGGGATTGAGAAATGGAATACAGCTTAAACAGTTCACCTGATTCCTTAGTTCCATTATGCGTGGCTCTTTCTCCAAATTTTCCCCTACAAAGAGAGATTATTTAGTACCAACTATTTTTTACAAGGTTCAACTATCTATAAGGCATATGGCTATGCATGCATGTGCATGTATGCAGAAGGCAAAGTAATTTCTAGTGTAAGGAACTCACTGGCTAGCTGCAAAGTCTCTTTTCGAAGTTCATCTCTAAGCTGATTTTTACCACACAGAAATAGGGGAAGACAAGTCAGAATGATTGCAAAAATAATTCAGAAATAAGAAACAAGGCTATCACAAATGACCTATAGGCCATAAATCAAGTGATAGACACAACACACCCCAGCTGACAGACCTGTAAGTTTCATGAGCAAACATGATGTTTTCAAGTAACATACAACATAGAAAGTCTACTCCCATGTAGAAGGTGCTTGTCTACAGACATGCTTTGGTATATAGCTTCAAGTTGGCTTGACAAAAGAAAAATTTTAACTTGTGGCTCCATCAAGAAATTCAAATAAAGGCCACGTATTGTGAAAACACTCATTCAACACAATTTAAGTAACTATGCAAACAAATCAAACAGAACTTTGGATCTTTAACAAGTCAATAGAAAGCACACCTGTGCAGTGATGTAACACTACCTCTAAATAGTTCCACTATATTTATAATTTGTTATAGAGCATATAGGACAGAGGAAAAGATTAATCACAGTCGTGTTTCAGAAAATTCAATATAATTAAAATCCTTAAAACAATCTTTTGTAAGCCCCCGTATTCCCTGCAGGTCAAGAAAATATGAGAAAAGTATGAAATTTGTGCTTTTGAAAGAGCAGCAATTGGCAAATAAAAATAACAAGAAAAAATGGGTATATAAACAATGCTTACATTTCAAACCCTACCAAAGAAAACAATGATCACAACCAAATACATCGATTTGTACTGGACTATTGAAATTTCATAGGTCATGTATCTCTCTCGTCATTGTTGAAATCCGATCCGCATCTTAGGATCCCAAGAATTCACAATCATATTTAGCCAAATCGGTCTCAATCTAAACAAAAATCCCTTGGAAGTAATATTTTACAATTTTATTTGAATGAAATGCAAAACTTCTATTTTAACCTTCCTGTTACATACGGGGTATATTTGCATAGCTGGGCTTGCTTCCCAATAGTCCTCGGTTTAGGACCATTGGAGGGTTACCTAATCGTGAACTAATCCCCAAGGCCTAGGGCCTTGAAGCTAATGATTGGATACACCTCACCCTAAGGAGATTTGAATAGGTGACTATTGGAGATTGTATAGTATATTATTCTGTTGTAAAACTTTTAACTTTGCGTATTATTTAATAAAATTATATTTATATAAAACTCTAATGTGTACCCTTTTCAGGAGGATCATCATTATCCAATCCTATAAACCCTCCAATGATCTCCTGACAACCTTGACCTCAACAACTTACTACACAATCTACATCCAAGTTCCACATGTAAACGAGTTTCTCACCACCCCAAACTACAGAGAAAAAAAAAAAATTAATTATTTATTTGCAATAGAGATTCTTCCACCATTACTTCAGAAGGCATACATGTTTCCAAAGGCCGCATAGTATAGCAACTTGGCCCCCGTAAGATCATCGCATGCATGTAAAACAGTCATGGAACCAGATCCCTAGGTTTTGACAGCTTTTACTATGACCTCACTCTGCCTTTTGGTCCTCAAAGCCAAAAGTCATCAGTTTTCCTTCATCTAGGAAACCCAATCATTTCAACATTCTGTGCCTACACCGTCTAGACATTTCTGGTGTTATAAATGGCAAGAACTTAAGGTGAGTTATAATATACACTAAATTCAGGATAACAAAAAAAATAAAATAAAATAAAAATAAAAAGGGAGAAATACAGAGCATACAGTAAACAAGAGAAGTTAAGGTCCCAAAAGCTATATAAGCATAAGAACCAAAATCAACTTACACTGTTTTGAATTTTAACCTGATCAACTGAAAGTAAGAATTGGTGGTATGCATCTTTGTCAGTCAAAAGCTTCCGTAACTCATCAACACTAAATGAAAAGAAAATAACGATTAGGAAACACAAAATGCAAAGCAAAAAGTTTAAGAACTTGAGTTTATATTGACCATCATAATTCACAAATCAAAGTTGTTCATTTATATTTCTACCTTCAAGAGTATATATAAGTAGGATTATTAGAAACTGCACCTCACTCCAACTATTTTTCTTTTATTTATATGAGTATCAACTCTTTCCAACTGACATGCTTATAATGTGCTTTATTCAGAAAATGGAAGAAAACAACTCTTTTCTTTCCCCATTAAAAAACAAAAGTATAGAATAAAATCCTGTTATGCTCAGGACACAATCTCATCCATCATTAGTATGATGCAATTCTCATCACTGTGTCTCCTTGCTTGTTGGGGTACTTCCAAAGGAGTCCACCACTCCAGCCTAATTTACTTTTGAAAAGTGCAGAAAAATTTGGCCAATATGCAATCCAAATAAAACCTAATATAACTGAGACACGCAGACCAAAGCTAGAATTAGCCTAGAAATAAATCGTCAAGCAACAGATCAGCTACATCTTTTAGTACGGTTATCACTTTCATATTTTGCTTTGACTGGCACCTTAAGATGCTAGTTATTACACTCAAACAATATGATTTTCAATCTCAACATAAAAGCAATAACTGTCACATCACTATCCTCAACTAAAAGTGTCAATGGAAGATGAATTCTAAATGCCATTGACACCTAATAATGATCAATGTATTTTGACTAGGATATTGGAATTTTAAGCATAAAAAATAGAAACCAACATCAAGTTTTACTTTGAATTTTCCTCTTTTTGGTAACTGTTAGGCTATGATTGGGCGGTGGGTTGCAAGGGAATGGGACGGGGTGGGCGATGTGTAATATTTCCATAAAACCATTTTTTTTGAATTAAATTACAAAGTCGCCATTATCTCATTGTCTGTAATTTTATTCAAAATTAACGGGTATTATTGTTATTTTACACCCACCCAATCCATCCCCGAACAAACCCTTAATAGCATGAACCATAGGGGAAATCTTTTAAAAACAGAGTATTGCATGTGGATAAATTTGTACAAAATATTTTTAGAACATTTTTATCTTGTCCATTTATTACATAGTGTTTATTTTGAACAAATACTAATTACTTAGTGCACTGACCATTGCCTAGTTATAAATACAGTAGCTATTAGAATATGAGAAAAAGTTTTTCAAGCAGGCTTAATGATTACCATGCAAAGCATCCACCTTCAACATGTCTACATTTGATCCCCAGAAATTGGTAATAAGTCAGACAAGTATAACCACCATAGATGTTAAGAAGTTGCATAACACAAACTTCAAGACATAAAATGAGAGAAGGAAAAAAAAAACAAAACAAAAAGGTTGTATGGTGAATGGGCTGAAACAGGAAAATCAACAATGTTGGGAAGCGCATTCTCAGGATTAGCAAATTTCAAAAAGCAATAAATCATGAAGAAAATATAAAAAATTACCAAAAGAATAATAACAGTGTCTGGAATCCTGGAAACTTACCTCTTATCCTTTAACAAAACAATAATGCTTGCAGCCTCAGCAGGCGAAACATGAGAGGGTGACTGTGGCCGATCTGCAGGCCTCTGCAGACTGAAGCCACTAGAAGAGCTGCTACTGGGTGTTGCAGGGCGGGGAGAACTTGAAGAGCTAACTACAGATGGAGGATACCATGAATTTGTAGGAATCTCTTGTGGGCGAGGCTGAGCTTGCTGCTCTTGCAAACCCCTGTGGCCAAACATAGTTAGCATAAATGCAGTAAAAAGTGTATATCAGTAATTCATTTTGAACATGTGCATGTTTTTGAGAAAGCAATCCAAGCATATTTGAAGGACAACCTAAGTAATAATCAATGAGAAACTACATCTTGTGGTATAAGAAGGGGGGGGGGGGAGTCAGTTATCAAGCAGAGCTTATGTAGCCTATTGATAAATAATACATGCTCAATACAAAATGTAACTGGTTAAGCCAGATGCTCCAATCTACAAAAAGGTGTGTAAAACATAGTCAAAGTGCAGAGAGAAGCAGTGTTACATAGAATCCCCTATTCATTCCAATGCACCTGTGTCCACTAGATATGATAAGGTTAAGAGTATGGGATATGCATCCGATACCCATAACCAAATTGTAGATCTTTTAATTTTTAACAACTCTTAGAAAAGTAATAACATATATTTGATGATAAAGAAATTTTCTAATCTTTTATGTTAATGGAAGATTGGAATCTTATTTTTTTTTTCTTTAAATTTCCTTTAATTCCAAGGACATTTCTAAATGATAATCATATTTTACGTCAATATATTACCAAATATATAATACATTTAAATGTTAACGATGTGTCCAAGTATTTTACCACCCAATTTTTGGACCCATATATTAATACCTTAGCATTAAAATTTTGGGAGGTATGACACCTAATAGATACTCGCATCCTGCGATAAGTTGATGCTATTGACTAGCACAAGTTCATTTAGGAGCAGCAATGTTAGTTATGTGACAGCATGTCTAATATGACTCCAGCTCGAACTAAGACCCAGCAGATTACCTATGAATGACAAGTAGGAATTAAAAAAAAAAAAAATTTAGCCAATGGCTGGTGAAAATATGCTAGCGTCATTTATCAATACATAAGAGCTCTCTTCTCAACAAGAGCTCCCCCAAACCTCTGGCTGCTTCCAATTGGTCTTTCTCATCCTCCATCTCTTACACACTTTGAAAACACTCTCTAACACTTCCTTTTCTTCATTTCTGTAAACCTCATCCACGTAGACAACCTAATTCCCTCTCCTCTTTGCCCTTTCTCTAGATCAGTTTTTCTACTCCCTCACCCTACTAGGAAGTATGAACTCACCATTAAGGGTGTCGTCTCCAAGTTGGACTCACAAGGGAGTTCAAACGCAGTGGACTTGTGCTACACGCATGTTGGATTTATTTATTTTTTTTCCTTTATAAATGTTTTTGTTTTGCAATCGATTGGATACGCCATAGACCTGTGTTGAACACAACGAAGTCGTTTTTATAATATGTGGAAGTTTTAAGTGGGGGTTGACCTATGAATAAAGTAAATTATAAAATAAAAGTAAAAAGTCTTCTGTTATTTTATACTTGGATGATTTGATAGAATGTATTGACATTTTAAATTATGGATTGATAGAACAATTTTTGTTAAGATAATTTTTTAGTTATCATTTTGGATAAAATGTAATTACTATGGGACTTCTTTGTGGACTTTTAAGCCATGAAATATAATTATTATCATTAAAGATGGAATACAATCATTATATAACTTTTTTGTTGACTTTTTTTTTTTTTTTTTTTTGGGATAACTAAATGTTAAGGATTTTATTAATAAAAAGACATCAAAGGGATGCCATCCAAATACACATCAAAAGTAATCATACACTTTATAAAGGATAAAAGAAAACCTTCTAAATTAGGCTCAACACTCTCCGAAATCCACCTATACAAATTAGGCATCAAAAAACCTTTCACTTAATGTATTGGTGTTTCAATTTTTTCAAATATTCTTCTATTCCTTTCCCCCAAATCAATCAAATAATACAAAAACGCATTATGAAATCCACGTTTATGCGCGGAGCATTTGTGTGGATAAGAGGGCCAATATCAAGATTGCATTAGGGTGGTGGAAGCCTAATGTAGCATGTGTGCAAGAGACAAAAATGGAGAAGATTGATGATTCTGGGGTGAGAGTGTTGTTGGGTGAGTTACATGGAAGAATATGCCTATTGTTGGTGTGTCTAGGGGGATACTAGTGATTTGGGATACTAAAGCTTTAGTGTAAACAATATGAATGATGTTGAATTTTATTTAAGAGTTATATTACATTATTCCTACGTATTTGAATAAAGTATTAATATTTAAGACATAAAAAATTATACATTTTGCCAAGTTCCCACCGCGTCATATCCTACAATTTTTTTGAAAATTACTGAATTGGCACGTCTATGTCGTGTCATGTTAGTGTCCATGCTTCTTAGTCACTCGGTTTCAAATTATACTCTTCATATTCTCAAGCCCTTTCCTTCCTCTCAATTTCAAAAAACCAATCATTATCTTCGTCTCAAGTCTAATCCCATTATTGTCAAAAGCATCATCCCCAATTAGGGAAAAATAAGCCCTTTAACTCAGCTTTGCACCAATTGGATCAATTATCTACTAGCTACGTTACAAGAATAGAATATGAGCATCAGAAGCTGGTATGTGCCTAAAAGCTGGGTATGAGTACATGAAAACTTCATGAATGTTTAAGCATATTATTTATTACAGAATATACTAGAATAAGATATGGTTATTATCAAATAGAATTTAGAAAAAAAAATACATTTATCTTCTATCTATGGGGAAGGTTATTTTTTTCTACCATCAAATTTGAAATGTCATTTCTTCAAATATCATTAAAAAAAATTCTTACCAGAAAAAAAAAAAAAAAAAGAGAGTATCATTAAAAATTATAGGGTCCTACTGTCTGTCTATTTTAGATACAGGAAACGACGCACATTACATACCCTTACTCTCGTCATGTCCAGAGGACATAAGTACATTAGAGGGTATAGAAGAGCCCATATAACACTGGCCACTAGCACTTTCCAAACCCAGCACTCATGGTACAACCAGAGGCTGAACATTCCAGAAGAAAAACATAAGCACAAGGGCTGAATAAACAAAAATGCCCCAACTTTGAGGCCAAATTACGCATGATACATAGCCAGCTAGAAAAATATAATACACTTGCGCGACCCATATCTTTTAGTTTACATACACAAAACCTCAAATCAATCAAATTAAGTACTAAAACTACTAATTTTGATACGAAAAAACTACTAATTTTGATACGAACTTTCGGTTAAAGGAATAAGGCCATTCCGAAGAAGAGCAGATGCAAGAATTAACAAAACAACCCTATTCTACTCAAATCAAGAGCTCTTAGTGGGACCATAAATATAATTATGCGAAACCACAACACTTGTATATCACAGAACACAAAATGATATCTGATAGAATAGAGATTTGCCAACACAGAGAGCCAGAAGCCCTAGAATTGAGTTTCTGGACGAAATTAGTAACAGAATAGAATCAAATTATGAACCGAATTCAATTCAATGATCAGGAACCCTAAAAAAGTTGAGGAATCAACAAAATGGAAGGCTTTTAGCTTGGGAGAGAAGATTACCAGAAGGACTTGAACATGACTTCGGGCAGAGAGGTCAATGATCGTCCGACTGATTGAAAATTAAAAACCAATTAGAGAATCGAAACCGGAGAGAATTGTCGATCGCCGAAACCTTCCTCGCAAGTCGCAAAACGCGCTTTGGCTTTGGTCCGGCTCCGGTTTGTTTTGTTTGCAGTCTTATAAGCGTGGCAAATTTTTATTGGGGGATCATAGCTTGCGTGGTGTGTGTCGAAACACCGAGTAAACTCGGTCAACCCTATTCTTCTTATCCTCTTTCTCTCTCTCTATAATTCTGGAGTTTTTTAGTTGACAAATACTATAAGTACAAAAATTTGATTTTTTTGAACAGATACAAAAATTTGATTACAAGTGATAAAATTTAATAACAAATACATAAAAAAAATTAATAAATTTAAATCAATTTTTAGTAAACAAACACTTCTTGTAACTCCTACAAATATCTTTTAGCACTGTTTGGTTTATCAAAAAATTAAAAAACAATTAATTAAAATTTTTAAAAATCTCTAAAATTTATTTTACTGTACGAATTACGAGCTCACAACTAATCTCACTTTCTTATTTTATCTCACTTTTTATCACTCTAAACGCACTCATAATAGGCAAGAATAGGAGGCTGCAATATCCACTTTTGTCACTTTTTTTCAATTACACTCCTCTAAGTTTTGCTTTATTACCATTTTGTTCTTGAGGATGTGTCTGGAGTAATAAAAATATGAGATATATAGGGTGCATTTAGAGTGGTAAAAAAATAAGAAAATATGGTTTGAGTTAATTTTAAATGTTTGGCATTTGATATTTTAAATAAAATTTTTTGAAAAAGAATAGCGATATTTTTAAAGTTATGTGGTAAAAAGTAAGAGAAACAATTTTTGGGTCCGTTCCTACAGATTTATGTCAAAAATTTTAGATTTTTGCATGGCAGTAAATAAATCGTTAAAACAGTTTTTCAAATCTGTTTTAATAGGTTCAAAAAAATTAGTATAAAATAGCGACAATGGTATTCATTTGAATACTTTCAACTCGAAGAATATGATTGTAAAAAAAATTTACATACTCGGTTAACCTACTTCGGGATTTTTTATTTTTTTAGTGAAATATTGAAATTTTTTAAATATAGTAAAAGTGGAATGTGTAATAGAGAGTTTTAGTGATTTATAGAGATTGTTAGAGATTTATTTTGTTTTATTTTATTTGTTGACACTCCAAATGGAGCCATAATGAAATAAAGTGAGATAAATTATGAGTTCATAATTCGTATAGTAAGATAAAAAGTAAATAATTTTTATAAATTTTTAAATATTTTTTTGTTTCTTAACCCACCAAATGGTGCCCAAGTCTTTTCCTTTTTATTTTATCTGCCTTTAGCTCCAGTTTTTGCATCTCTTTAATCTCCGGGTGCTATTCTTTTTATACTGTATGTGCGATTGATTGATTTGAAAATTTTCATTTTGCACTAAATTTGTACTCCAAACACACCTTTTTTTCAAGTTTTATATTTTGTTGAAAAGATCAAATATTTTTTATTAATTAACTTTTCCTCTTTCTTTTGTTATTTTATTTCATATTATCCAAATTTTTTTTCTCTCTCACCATAAAGAAATGGAAATAGATATAGATTTAAAATGTATTCTATTTTTTACATTATGATGAAAAATAAAAAAAAAATGAAAGGAGGTTAGGAAATTAAAAAATTAATATAATGATGAATGTTTTTATTTTATTATAGTTTTTAATCATTTAGATAAAAAAAATACTTTCTTTATAATTATTTTCTCTATATCTTTTTATTATTTTATTTAATGTTTGTTGATTTTTCTTCTCTCGCATTCACTTAAACTGCATTTGGCTCAATAATTTTCACAAATAAAAGAATGAGATATAAATTTAAAATCCTCTCTTGTTTAGATTGTAATTGAAAATGCAAGCAATCAATTAATTAACTTAAAAAATTAATACATTAATGAATATTTTTTATTTTTTATATTTTTAAATTCATTCAAATAAGGGTATATATTTAAAGTTTTATATTTTCTTTTATTTTATTGAATATTCTTATTTTTTTTTTCTCTTACTATTTTTTTTATAAACATAACTTTAATAAATTTATATTTTAATTCTTGATATCGGCCCATGTTTTGCTCTAACATTATTTACTAGTCTATATATATAGACGCTTATGATTGAAATTATGATTTTCATTTACTTATATCTAATTTCTTCTGGTGATTGTTAAACATTAAAGTATAAAAAGTACATAAAATCAATATCTCTTTGACCTTTAATTACGAGACCTTAAAGATTTAAATCTGATGGCAACATTAATTTCATTGTGATATGCAAGTATTATATTAAAATATTTAACGTGTAGGTGAATAATGATTACAGTAGTTCAATTATTTCAAATTATTGTGAATATAATTTAATGTTGTTCTGTCATGATTGTTTGAATTATTTGTTACATGAATGATATGATATGCTATCTAACCACAGTCACTGTGTTAGGTCACTCAATATAGTTTAATATTATGACTACTGCACATAGATAATTAGGAAATTTTAACTAAAAGGCGAAAATCAAAAAAAAAAAAAAACTAAAAGGCTGTAGTAGTTTATTCCTTTGTAATTAAAAAAAAAAAAAAAAGGATAATGAGAATAAGAAATTAGAAGAAAAACATAAGAGAGCTAATTTCTTTTGAAATTTTATCAGACTAGTGGTTTATTTTTCTTTTTGCCGAGCTTTATGAAATTCTAATTAGCACTATGGCTTGTGATAATAATTTTTAGATGATTACAATATTCAAGTTTCAAACTTGATTAGGATATGTTTGAAGTGATAAAAAGTAAGATAAAAATGAGATAAATTGTAAGTTCGTAATTCATACAGTGAAATAAAATGTAAATAACTTTTAGAGATTTTTAAAGGACTATAACAAACCAAACGGAGCCTAAATTATTTTGAATTGTATAATTCTCAGTGTGGTTTAGATGTTAGAAATGACTTTATAAGCTATGTTTGTATTTATATGTATAATATGCTCAGTTTTCGCTATTAATTTGACTTAAGAAATTAAAATTTATTTAAGATTTAACTAAACCCTCATTTTCAAAAAGATGTGACAATAAAAACTTGTGAATTGTGCGCATTTTTGTAATTAAGGGTGTGTTTAATCTGTTATATTTCTTTAAAAATTTTTAAAAATCTCATAAAATCTGTAGAAATTATTTACTGGTTTAGTAGATACTTATCTTTAAAAATAACAATACATAAAATCGTTATATTTTAATAGCTATCTATATATATATAACCATCTTAACTAATTATTCCAACAGCTATTTACATAGGAGTATTTAGCTTAACTTAAAATCACATATCAAATCACTTAAATTACTTAAAGTTAACATCAAGTCACTCAACAATAGTTGTGATAGATATTGTTTAAAAAAAAAAATCACTCAACAATATCTATCACAATTAGTGTGGATTCACTTTGCATATCACAATGTCTCAGAAGTGTATCTCAACTAATTATAGCCTCAAATCACTCAGATCATAACGTCACTAGTAAGGATGTCTCAACTAAATACTATATATTATATATATATATAAAAGACAACCTCAAATCACCTAGTATTACACTTATACTATCTAAATATAATACAATATCTATAGTGAGAGCATGCCTCTGTCACAATCACTCACTCAGTATCATACATACACTTACTATCTCCACCACAAATACACAATCTATCTATATATAATGACGGCATGCTCTTGCCATACCACGAATCACTTATGTAGCAACAACACAAATCACTCACTTGACCATGTCACAAATCCTTAGACCAACCTTTGTCTACATCACAATCTATACACAAGACAACAAACTACTCGACCATGCCACAAATCCCTGGATCAGCATCTATCTACATCACAATCTATACATAAGACAAGGAACTCACTCAGCCATGCCACAAATCCCTCACTCTGTCTCTCTCTACATCACAATGTCTACATGCCATGCCACAAATCCCTACATCAGCCTCTATCTACATCACAATCTATACATAAATTAACGAACTCACTCGGCCATGCCACAAACAATCACATTAAAAAAAATTATAATAAAATTTAAAAAAAAATCATACATTGTATTTTTGAATGCACAAATTGAAAAATATAGTAAAAAATAAACTTTTTTCTGAAAAATATAATAATAAAAAAATAATATAGTAATTTAAATTATATTATTTAAAAAAATTTAATAATAAAATTTAAATCTAATATTAAAAATCATATTAAAATAGAATAAAATCTAAACAAGTCAAACCTAAAAATTAAAATTTTGAGTACTTACTAAGCAAATCGCAAATGAAAAATATAATAAAATTTAAAATTTAATATTAATAATCACATTACAAATAAAATAAAATCTAAAAAGTCAAACTTAAAAATTAAAAATTTAAGTACGTACCAAACAAATCACAAAGTAGAAGAAAAATATGATGTACCAAGAAAATCGTAGAGTCGAAAAAAATTAATGTAATGAAATTTTTCAAATAAATTTGAAAAGAAAAAAAAAAGAATTGATATCTATTTATAGATTTTTCATGCAGGAGAGTCTTATACTATTTAGATTAGAATAACTTTTTAATCAAATTGAAAGTTCAAATCCTATTAGTAAATATAAGAAGTTTTATGTATTTTTGTTTATTTTAAGTTCGATTCATAGTTTTGGACTCAAAATTTTTTAATTTTTTAATGTATTTTTTTTATTTTTTTTATATGTCTTTTCTTTCACAAACCTATTTTTTCGGTTAATGAAACTATGAATTTACAATATATAATAATTATTAATTAAAATAACTATATACATAGAAGTATAGATTAAATAAAAATATCAAGTGATATCTATAAATATTCTAATTTAAATAAAATTGTAAATAAGTGATAATTATGTATAATACTAATTCCTTTTAGA
>JAVXUM010000046.1:5120855-5131340 GCA_035590655.1 Pouteria glomerata
AGGGGATGGGAAAAAGGGATTCTCCATGGGAAATCGAACTCAGGTCATGAGTGGGTAGAATAATACTCCTTACCACTTGACCACGCTCATTTATCTACTTGTAATTTAACTTATTTGAACGTCTGTGATGTACATGAATGTCAAAACATAGTCTGTTTTTGAAATATAGAACCCTAAAATCCTATTTCTTTTTATGCCCCTTATTTATTTGTTTAGTTGCTTCTTTCTCACTTACACAACACCATTTTATCCTAGCTATTTTTTTTTCCTTGTATGTAGGCAAGTTTGAGCAGAGATTGGCAATATTAAATACAATGTGAGAAAATTGAGCACCATTGACCCAAACATAAATACATGTACAATGTTGTTTAGAGGGACCACAAATTTAACTTGATACAATATGTTAACTTGTTAAAATGATTTGATCTGGTTTTGAAAAAAAAAAAATAATTATTTAACTTGTTTATTAAATTTAATATATTTGAGAATATATATGAATAGACATTGTTAGGATCCTAAATTTTAACTGTATAACTAATAAGAATGTGAAGGAAAATGAAAGAAAAGAAAAAGAAAAGAAAGAAATTTGATTAGATTCGAGAGCAATTTAAAATTTTTCCAAATGAGAAATGATTCTCAGAGAAAATATTTCATTCCATAATCATTTTTCTTATAATGCCTTATATTAATAGATTTTATTGCAAATGCTAAGCCAACTAGCTTGCAAACTAAATAAATAAAAATTTTCTAATAGAATTATTGAAAAATGCTCACTACACTAATGTGTAACATATTGCTAGGAGTAACAAAGCTCCTTTCTATGTTACTAGGAATAACAAAGCTAAATTGTGTAGATTATTATCAGAACTTTAAATAGTGGCTGTTTTTGTCAATAGCCTCAAAGTAAAGAATCCTAATGCACTGGTTTTTCTGTAGCTTGAGAATTTCTCTTTATTTGATATTAGATAGAGAATTAGCCTATACATAATAAATTATATGTTGTTGCTCCATTACACAAAGAATGGCTTGTTTTAATTATCTGCTCACTAAAAAAGTGCTAATTTAAATTCTCAAGCGCAAGAGTGCTGTCACGCACCGGATCTCGTGATGCGATGGGTGTGTAATACCCGAGACTTTTGAACGAACATGAGTTATGACTTTTGAAATGTCTTGGAGATGATTATGTATTCTAGATCATGAAATAAGTATAAGAATTAGGAGCAAGAGCATTTTTGGGGTCCAAAGTAAATTAAGTCAACAATGGTTCAAGGTTTAGTTGTCATACCCCGAAATCTTGAGACGAATGTAAGCTGTGATTTTAATATATCTTGGAGATGAATATGTGGCATGAGGTGATCTAAATCCTTAGATAATGTCCTAAATTTAAATTTTGTTCAGGGAGGAATTGCAATACCCTTAGACTTTAAATGAATGTGTGTGATGAACTCTACATGTTTGGATGACGATTTGTGTTCTAAGTTAAGTGATAACTCTATAGTTCAATTTTTGTTTAAAGAAGATGGAAATAAAAGCTTATTTGGGGCCTCAAATAGGTTAAGTCAATAATAGTTTAAGGTTTAGTAATTTAAAATCCCTAATCACTCAAATCCGTTTAAGTGGTTGGAGGATTATTTTTTAAGTATTAAAAGGGGGTTCTTTTACTTTAAAGTGTTAAGAATTAAGCTTAGCTGTGAAAAGAATTATTTATTTCAAGTGTAGGAAGGTATTAAGAAATTAAGTGTGAAAGAGGACAAAATTTAGTAGAGGTGGTCGGCCATGTAAAAGAAAATGGCTTAATTTTGACTAAGGAAAATGATCCAATTTTGACCAAGTCATGTACTCATTGGTGTAGAGACTTGGAGAGCAAATTTTGACCGACCATGGGAGGAAATAAGGGAGGATGAGTTAGTTAGCAAGTCTTAGCCGAATGAGGTGTATATGTGTGCGTGTTGTTCAATTTTGACTACATAAATTTTGACCAAACGAAATTGCCTCAATTTTGACCACTTAATACTTCAATTTTGACCATGGGATATCTACATATATATATATATATATAGATTGGTCGGCCAAAGAAGAGAGCAAGTTGGTTATGGGGGAAGAATTGACCGAATGGATATGTGGTATATGTGACTAGTTGTACCCTACGATTTAGGCCTATGGATTTTTTTGGGTATAATTCTACGATCACAAACTAACCTTGCAGAGTACCTGACCTATAGTATGGTATTTGATGTGTATGTACATATATTATGATTGTGAATATGGTGATGAATATTGTTCTAATATGAGATTGCCGAATTAGGGATAGGTAACTGTTAAATTGGAACGCTATGACATGATATGAAGAATTTGATAAATTATAATGATGAAAAATTTTCAACTTATTTTTGAAATCGGTTAACTATTGATATCCTTACATGATTAAGAAAAATATCTTATATGCATTTTTTGAGTACACGCCGTTTAGTGCTCACTCTCCTACAGCTAATATTATAGGACCAGATACTTTTGATGGACTCGTGAGCTAGATTAGACAGTCTGGAATATCTTGATAGATTATTTATTTTACATTTTTCTCTTTTGTTTGTATTGTAATGGATTATAGTTTTGGACTCGTGTTAGAGGCATTATTGTTATAGCCACTTGGTTGAAATTTTGAGACCTTGAGATATTCTATTTTTGAATACTATTATAGATAATTCACTTCTACTTTGATATGGTCTTATTTATATGATTTGATGTTTATTTGTGGGTTTGTTCCCACATCTCCAAATTGTGGATTTCGGGATGTGGCACACTAATACTTTGCTATTTTTTCTTATTTTATTAAAATAATAAATCTAATAGGATTTTTTTAATTATATAACCATTTTCATATTATTAAATTAATTTTTCAATAGACTTTTATGCTATAATATCATTTGATTCATTTTTATTTTTAAAATAATATTGCTAAAAAAGAAATTACACATCGCTAAAATATGAACTAATGTAAGAAAAAAATAAAAGAAGTAAAATGGAAAAAGTTAACAAATGGGTAATGAAAGCAATTATAAGAGAAACATACACTATTTCTTCATTGGGTTCAATAATTATGCGTCTTAAATTTTTTTATGTAAAATTTGCCAAGAATTTATAACCTTCTATTGCCTTCCTATAATAAATTCAATTTCATTTCACTTCTCTTCTAAAAAAAAAGAGAGTTGGTTTTCTTCTATTTGTCATTTGTGTTTACTTTTTTTTTTTTTAGTTTATCTCATAATGTTGATTTCATGGTACTTACCAAAAAAAAATGTTGATTTCATGGGGCTCCAATGCAAAATCTTGGATGATGTATTATATTTTAATTGATTTTGATTTCACTTTTGTTTTTGGGTTTTGTAAATAGCATGACTTTACATAGGGTAGCAAAGATTTAAAGGTTGCTTTCCTTTTTAACACCTTCTTTTCTCATAGTTTTGTTAAGTTCTTAGAGAACTGAAGTTTTGTTTGTAGTGATTTGAAAGAATATCAAAATAGGGCCTTTTTTTTTTTTTTTGCGTGCTATAATGTCAAGGTTAGTATCTCTCTTTTTTTTTCTCTATACCTTTGAACTTTCAGATGAAATTGGTTTTTATTTTTTAATCTATTCCTATTTTGCTTTGCTTTTATTTATTTATTTATTAAGTTTTTTAAGTCTTTGTTATCTCACACACTGGATTCTTTATTATTCAGTTATTTGTCCATAACAACATTATGTAAAGGATAGGAAGCTAAACAAATTCCACGCTCCTTTTGGGTATTGTTAGTTAACATCATAGAGATATATCTATGCGTTATCATCTTGTATTAATTCATTCACATTTTTAGAGCACTATTGTGAAGTTCTTGACATTGAAATCATTGAGATTTGAGAAAGTATTATGCTAAATCAATTGAGTGAATTAGAAATGGTAAGATAAATTTAATGTTACCATTGTTCTAGTTTTTGGCAAAGTGAAATTTTTATTTTTTGGATTTTTGAATGTGATATAGAGTGAGAATAAGTTGAAACCAAAATATATATTTTTTTTTATTTTTTTGAAATTTTACTTATTGAACCTAAAGTTTTGCCTAATATTTCGAACAAAGCAGACTTGAGTAATTGATATAGTATTATTTAATTTCATTTCACAACTTTTGAAACACTATATTCTCCACCCTATTACGAAGGTCCTTAAATAAAATAAAAAATAATTAAACTCACTTCCCTTTCTACCATTTCATTTGCTTCAATATAATTTGTTCCTTAAACTTGGTTGAGATCTCTTTATGTTATTTGCTTTATTAATATCTCTTATACCTAAACTTTATATCCTATCCTACTGTTATGAAAGTCTGAATGTTTGAATGATTTTTAATTTTTTTGCAGTATATTGGTAGTGGTATAATACTTGGTTTAGACAAAAAATTAGTTAGTTTTACTTTATTTTCTTATCATATCTAATACTAGTAATAACCCGTGTTTACGCCACTCTAAACAAAATTAATATTAAGTTTCTTACAGAGTTGAAACTTTAGAAAAGTTTAAATTGAAAAAACTATAATAATTCATGAGTTTTAATTTTTTTTCTAAAATTTTTTGTTCTAATAGCTAGTACATGTGTTTTGTTCTTTCTCTCTCTCTTTCCCCCAATTAACTATTTTATAAGGACCATAAAAGAAAAAACAGATTATGGTGGTCTAATTTGAAACATTCAACTTCCTAGAAACTATAATTGGACAGAAATTAAGTTAGCAGTTTTGATTTACATATAATTTTCATAATTAAAACATTCACCAAAATAAGAATTGAGTAAGAAGTTAAAAATATAAAAATGATCTCAATCTTGAATGAAAAAAAAAATAATTTTTAGCCATTGGATATTATTTTATGAAAGAGATATTTTCAAAAACCCTCCTATTTTATTATATAGATGGGCATATTTATGAAATTTTGATGTGAACCCTTGGTCGAATGCCTAAAACCTATGATTAATTGAATCAAAACCTAAGAAAACTAATATCAAGATCAAAGAGTATAGAAGTAAGACCCGTTGATTTCTTGAATCAAGAACATTAGGTGAGAGATAGAAGAATGCCATAAGAATAATTTTTTGATAAGTTCAGAAGTTCTTTTAGGAATAAGAGAAAAACAAACCTCACGTTAATGCAAAATAATACTGTAATCTCTTATTGGTGGCTCGATCCCAAATTTATAAGTGTTTATAATCAAATAACAAACCCTAATTAAATAGCTCAAATCTGTCCTAATGATAAGTCACACCCATTTTAATTAATAAAGTTTGGCCCAAAAATATTAAAACATTGACACATGCCCAAATCCTATTTAAAACGTAACTTTAAAACCCAAACTTAAATCCTAAAGTAAGTTTTAAAGATCAACGTGTTTTAAACATAAAATAAAATGAAAAACATAATTAAAACACTCTTTAAAAGTCTAATTCTCTTATTTAATTCAAGCCTAGGCCAAATGATAGCCTTGGCCGAGCTCCTTGCTGGTTTTAGTGGTCTAGGCTCCCCTCTTTGACTTAGATCACATGTATAAATCTTAATTCCTTCTCCTTTAAGTTCATTTTGAATATTGTCTTATTTGTTGTATTTAAAACCTCATCCAAAATAGCTTGAACATGACTAAGCATTGCTTCTTTGATTTGTTTTGCCCTATCTCTAGTTACTGGCCCATTTGGAGCATGCAATGAATTTTTAACACTTGGTCTTCCTTGGTACTTATCAAATTTAGTTATAAAACTTTTTTTTTTTTTGAAATGTAAAAGTAAATATTATTAATATATATAATGAATGTACAAGTACTCAGGGCATTCCCTGGTTAAGACAATGAAATCCCACAGAACATCAAGAAATAAAGAACAAGGGGACAAATCTAAGTAGTATCAAAACCAAGTACCAATGGAATCAAGATTTTAGCATAGAAGATGGAAGAGACCATAGGTGCACAATATGCCTGTTAGTTATAAAACTATTATATACTTTATGAAGTTTTGCTTCATTCTCTTATTTTGATGATAGAATAAAGAACAAACATAGTTATAGAATTCTTATTTATTTTATGATCGATGTTTTGGTATATTCTCTTATTATGATGAAACCATAATTAGGAACATAGTTTTACAATTCTATTTTCCTTTATGATATTTTGCTTTATTCTCTTATCATGATGACGAAATTAATTTAAAAAAAAAATAAGTGGGGCAATTGACCCACTCAGCCATCCCTATTAAAATTAAATATTAACAAATAAAAATGATAAGCAAATAAAATATTTTAAAATTTGTAGTAACAAAAATAAATAAATAAATAAATATCTTGAATTCTGTTTTTTAAATTTATATTTTTTATATTTATCATCTTATTTTATTTTTTAAAGAGTTGGTTATATGCAGGGATGAAGGTAGAATGGGGTAGGGGAGCCATGAGTTTTGAAAAATGACATCCATATACGTAACTTTTTGACTAAAAAAATTTATACAATGGTTTTGTCCCCTTTAAAATTTTAAAACGTGGTTGACCTTAGTAGAAAAATACTACTAATTATACAAATAAATTTTTTGGTTAAAAAAATTTAGATTATTGACCAGTGTTCATAAAATTTAATTATTTTTTCTTAATTGTTATATATAATCTAAAAATTGAAAGTATAATTGATTATACAATTTAAACATATATATTAATTTATTTTTTATTTAATAAATATAATTTATAATATCAATTTTAATTTTAGGGGTTGGAAATTTAATTTTTAGTAACTTTTGACATTTTTTGTTAAAAAGTTGATAGATTTATCTTAAAGTTGGTAGATTTATATCAAAAGTAGATAGATTTATGCTAATTTTTTTTTTGCCAAACGGTACCTTTTTTTTTTTAGCCCTCTTAGACTTAAAATCCTGGTTTTGTCCCTAAATATATGAGCATAGAATGAATTTAGACAGCAAATATGAATTAAAAAAATATTAAATATTATGAAGTTTGAAAGCTGATTAGATATTGAGATTTGCATCCACTACCATTACTATCTCAACATTTTTTATGAGGAGGACAATCTTTTTATCTTGTTATAAATTTTACTTTGTTAAATAATTGTTAAGTAATAAAAACTTATTTTTTTAATTCATATCCATGTTTACAAACTAATTGTTCGACATAGAAACCTAAATGCTCTTGTTTGAAGTTTATTCACACTGATTGACTAGTTCTTAATTTTACACTCGTTAGTTTATTCTACATTTGGTTATTTAGGTTGTGCTTAAATTTAACACGAAGTAAAAAAAGTTGATCTATAATGATAGATCCCAATTGAAGATTATTTGAATTCTTTAGTCCCTTATTTGTCTAAACTATCATCTATATTAATAATTGTTGCTTGAATGTGATGGAAGTTTGGATTGTATTATAATCCCATCTCCATTTTTATTGAAACTGCTTTAAAATCTCATCTCAAGCAAAAAAAAGTTCACTTCTTTAGTCTTCAAATTGAAACTATTTTTTTACGCTGTGTATTCTTGTTTACAGTATTTTTCTTACAAATGGAGCACTGACTTTGAGCACTACTTTAAACAGCCTAAATTACTATGTTACAATCAAATTATTAGCCTTATGATTTAGTTGTATTCAACAAATTAGGTGACCTTTTGAAATTACCGTTGACAAATAAAATATCTATTGATTCTATATGAATTTATTTTTTAAAATAAGTATTTTTATTTTTAGTTGTTAACTTAATTTTTAAATTTGCTTATATAAAAAAATAAACATCAACATGCAAAACATATGCATTTATTCTAGTAATATTAAAAGAATGTATTTTCTCTCTTATTCTCTCCTTCACTCCAGTCCTACGTGACATGCATATTTAATCTCCATTCCATCTTTTTTTTTTTAAATATATTTTTGAATTATTTTTTAAATTCCTTCATTTCCTCTTTTCTTCTCTTTTTTCATTCATAAAACGTTTGTTTCTTTGTTACACATTACTAAAACATTACTATCTTTATTTTTTATTTTGCATATAAAACTAGTAGAATTGTGACATATAATTTTAATAGATGTGAATGAACTTATAAGTTCTAAAAAGGGTTTCACTTGCTTATAAATTCAATGTAGTTGTCAAATTTAAATATTTTAAATACATTAGTACTTTAATTAAAAAAATATAAATAACAATGAAATGAAATTAAAAAGCGCAAATAAAAATGCTTAAATAATGATTAGGTTTTTTCTCAGACAATAGCAACTCTTAGCATTTTTAAAATATACAAATACAAAAAAAATACTAAAATTTTAATTATGTAATACCCCTCACCTTTGGTGTAATTGGGATGCTCTTAATGAAATGGGAGTGTGTTTACCCTTCGGAGTTAAATTTAAATAAGTTTATGCGTTGATTGAATGATAAGAACCTTGGAGTGCAAGGTTTAAGTGTTTTGGAGGTCAAAATCAAGATTCAGGAGAAGTTGGGCTCAGGGGGCGCACGGCCCAATGCCCAGGCGTGCGCCCGGGCTGTCCAGGAGAGGAAGGAAGGCCTCGGCGGGCGCCCGAGGGTGGTCTCAGGCGTGCGCCCGCCCTGGCGTGCCCCCGGGGTGGCTCCCCGGCGTGCGCCCGCGCTTGGACAGTGTGCTATCCTCTGGGATAGCTTTCTGCCTCCGACTTCCGACGCAATTTTGACCCTGAAGATGAAGGAATTAGGCTTCGGCCAAAACACGAAAGTTGTAGGTCTGGAAGCCCTCTTTCCAACCAAAAAGAATCACCCAAATTGGAGTTTAGAGCAGCAAGTTATGATTAAAACACCAACAGAGGGTCAGATTTGGGCCAAATCAATGTATGTGTGCAAATGGTTTGAAACGGCTGACTTGGCAGCCAAGGTGGAAGGGGTTGAGACTTAAAATAGGAAGCTAAGAACCTTCTTGACTATTTTGGGAGATTACAGAGCCTAATACTTAGTAAAAATTTCAAGGTTTGGCTTATGTGGCAAAGGTGGACCATTTGACCAACCAATGGACATGGTCAATGCCAAGGTGGAAGCATGGTCCGGCCCAGCAAGGAGTTCTCGGCCAAGTAATAGAAAGGAAGATCAAGGCTTGTTGAGCTTTCATTTTTGTCTTTATTAAGTTGGTCAATTGAATTAATGGTGGTGGGACCAAGGCATTAAATTTGGGAAGACTTCTTGAAATGTCACATGTGCAAATATATATATAATTGTATTTCTTGTGCCAATTGGCACCATGGCCGGCCAACCATTGGGGGATATATATATATTTATATATGTATGTAACTAGCTAGTTAGTTAAGTTAGAATTAGTGAATTTTGATTGGCTCATGGAATGGTTTGAGTTAGATTCCAACTAGCTAGTTAAGAGTATCATTAGTTTGGAAGGAAGGTTAGAGGGAATTGGTTGGGAGGATAAAAGGGTCATTTAGACCTCTTGAATGGCCACTTAAATGACCAACCCGTGGGGGAGCAAAGGCCATTCAGCCAAACCCTTAGACAAAATTAAAACTAGCCGTGAGGAAGAGAAATTGGGAGGAAGAAAGCTCACCATTCGGCCAAGGAGAGAAAGAGGAACTTGAAGGTTAAAGCTCCACCATCTAGTCCAGAGGAGGAGGAAGCAAGGAAGAGGAAAGGAAAAGGTGAAAAGAAGGAGAAGAAAAGTGTTTGAGGTAGGAGAAATTTCTTACTTGAAAGCTTTCTTGATCATCTTGAACCTAGGCTAGAAAACTTAAAGTTTTTGCTAGCTTGATGCTACTTGATCTTGTTACATGTTTAGTACATGATTAGGGATGTTAGAACTTACATGGATGATGATGTCTCCTTCTTATGTGTGTTGGGATTTTGTTTAAATTTGAGCTAATAGTTGTGTTAAATGCCAAACTTCAAACTTTGAAAGTTTGATGAAGATTTGGAACTTCAAAAATGTGATTTTTCCATAACGTGGTAACCTTTGGTTGGATTGGAATATGGACTGTTTTTCACCACTTTTAAGGCTCTTTCAAACTCCAAAAATGTTTTAGAAATTTTTCCTAAAAGTGCATGTGAAGTGCCCAAGATAATGCTTGATGTTTGGTGGATGAAATTGAACAAGGAAAAGTGCTAAATTTCAATGCAAATGGTTGAACGTTATGTGACGTATGCATGTAATTGATATGCAATTTTTCTTCTTGAAATTGATGTTAAGATGATGGAAAATGGTATGGGAAAATGTTGGTGATGTTTTGAGTTGTTGGAATGCTTAAATTGAAGCATGGAACTCATTTGGTTATTGATGCTATCGGCATTGATATGAGTTGATGAACGGTAAATAAAAAGAAAAGAAATGAAATATTGTGTGCTGGGGTAGTGTGGTATGGAAAATAAGTCAGGGCCATTGCGAATGCCCTCGGGTCGAAAGCCCCGGAACCTGCGCAGGGTTGGTGATCCAGGCCAGTAGGTTAGTAGCCTACGAACCAGAT
>JAVXUM010000046.1:5176606-5196244 GCA_035590655.1 Pouteria glomerata
CTATACTTAAGACGACCGCTTGAGCGACTTTAGACGACCGCTTTTGGCGGTCGTCTAATCCGATTTTATTTGTAGTGTTGTTAACCTATGTGGGAAAATTTTAAGCCCCTTTCTTTGTACACTTCTCCTTCTCCCATATTTCTATAAGCTCTCTTTCAGTGAGAACTTATATGTACAAAAATGGTGAAAAAAATAGTTGAAATTGGTCTCTGACCAAAAACTCTCTGATATTTAAGTTAGTTACAAATATTGATAATAATCTCATGTATATAGAGAGAGAAAGTAAAAGAGAAATATATAAAAAGGAGAAGAAGAAGAATGAAGGAGAGAGAGCTTACCTTGACTGTGTTTCTGCCATTAATAGGGGAAGAATCTGATATACTTTTTATTGATTTGACTATACGGTGTGGTGATATTAAATGCTTGATGACGTAAGTCTTAAGATTCATAAAGAAATAATTTTGTTATATGTATTTTGCAGATCCTATCTTCTGATACACTTGAGTATAGTAAGTGAGACAATTATATAATATAACTATCAAATTATTTAATCTCAATTTAATTAGAATATACCTTCTCTGACTAGGAGATGCAATATTGTGGCCGAAAATATACTATTATGATCAGGTAAAATTTTTTTTAACCACACATAATCTATTTACATTGTCCATTAACCACACTAGTTAGGAAAGATAAGATTTTCCTCCAATTCTTCCAACCACCTCTTCCTTTTTTCCCACTTTTAGAAGCTATTCTCCAATTGATGCAACTTATAAAAGCATTATTTATGGTTTAATGATGGTGGGTTAGGCCAAGCAGCTCTTATCCTACCCATAACACCACCAATAGATTTCATCAATTAGATTAATTATTTTAATTTGATTTTTACAAGAGTTAAAAATTCTCATTAACATAACATAGCAAATACTAAGAAGTTAGATAATATAAACAATTGTAAGTTAGGATTTAACTTTACAAAAATATGATAAATGTACTTTACTTTTATTTTTTTATACTCCAAAAATTAATATTTATTGTGTGAAGAGATGGAATGCGAGAAGTTAAAAGTAAAGTGTATTTATCATCTCTCTCACATAAAATCTATACAATTATATAAGGGAACGCGCATTTGATGTAGCCTAAAATTTAATGAAACCTCAATATTGGTGAAATTAAATTTTTTTGTTTCTTCCATTAATATCACTCAAATATTACTTCTTTTCATAGAAAGAAAAAGAATTTTTAGTAACTATCATTCAATCAGGTATGAAAATGAACTAAACTTATTTTAAGTTTGGTTCAAATTTGGTTCGTAACTAAAATAAATTCAAATTAAACTTAATTTGTGATTCATTTAAAATTATACCAAAACTCAAAGTTAAGCTCGAAAACTTGCAAACTAGTTTGATAAAATAATACATATGCATATTATAATATTTTTATATTTTTAGTAATATTTTTATTATATTTTTTTATTTTAACTTTGTTCGGTAATTTATTTAAAATTAAAAAAAATGTATCTTTGCTTAGAAAAAAAAAAGAATTACAAATATAGTATGTAACATCTTAAAAAAAACATAGAAAATATGGTACAATCATTATATTTAAGAATGAATGATGCTGAGAACGATTACAAGGTTAGAATTGACCAATCACAGTTAACTCTAGACTTTATCTTTAACAAATTGCAGTTTTGTTTTTGGACTTTAACGTGAAATGCAAAGAAAATATATAAAAAAAAGAAATTTGGTTCAATAAAATTCAATCCAAATGACAAAAAAACAGACATGGCACTAGTGATTCACTCTATCATATCTATCCTTATTAATGGATTTGGGGCGAGAATCACATCATCGGATTTGGATTTAATTTGAGTCCAATCCAACCCATTAACAGATGTATTTAGCTGTTTTCAGCTCCAAAAAGTATTTAGCTACTGCATCATAAAATGCTCTGGAACATTATCACAACAAAGTGTATTGGTATAAATTGATATGATTTTCCAAATACATATCAAGACACAGTTTTGATAGATCATCGCATTACAAGTAATATTCACAGTGTACTTTGTAATTCAGCCAATGAATTATTGGATCACCTCTACTTCTCATACGCCTATGTAACATAAATATGGCTTGAAATATTTCAATTATGCTTTATAATTTATAGACGTCGAAGGTTGAAATGAATTGGGCTTGTGAAAAATTTAGTGAGAAATTTTTTGATAATACTATATGTAAATTAGTTAGGTCAGCTACAATTTATCATGTATGGTTAGAAAAAATGCAAAGGTCTTCAAAGGAGTGTCTCAAGTTGCTCATGGCATTGTGAAGGTTATAAGCATGAAATAAGAATTTGAGCACTACAATTTATAAAGATTAAAAGTACTGTACCTAATGTTACTATTTGTACAAAATAAAAATTTTCACTTGATGTACAGATCATAGAGCAGTATAACATTTTGTAATTCGGGGATATGTTCATTGTATATTGTAATTATCCGCATTAATTCAAATCATACTTACCAAAAAAAAAAAGAGGCATATAAATATATAATCTAAAAACAAATGTCAATTGCCTAATTCAATTTAATTCGTCATAGCTTTTTTTTGAGTTTATTCGTAAAAAAATTAAAATAAACTAATTTAATTCGATCCTAAGAAGTAGGGCGGGTGTATCCAACGCTTAGGGTGCCTCTTGTGGTAAACTCCTGGGTGTTCAAATGCGGCCTCACCATAAAGTTTAGGGTATGAAAGGCCCAATTTCCATCTTTGAAGTAGTCTTTAGGTCATATGTCCCATTTTTATGGTGTCCTATTTACCTTCTCTCTTTATCTCTCTCTCATTCTTGTGTTAATCCAACCTACACCTACAATGCTGTTAGTCCACACAAATCTCATTTGCTAAATAACCACCATGGAATGTGATTTTTAGTCAAACAACCGGCAATCCGATCCGACTATTTTGTAAGTCATTATCTAATCAACAAATGTATTTCTAACTTGCAATAGAAACTCATCTTTATTAACAAAACCATGTTTAAAGTATAAGTAAATTATTTTCCAAAAAATAGGTTACGTCAAAAAAAAAAAAAAAAGAATTCCTAAATGTAAATATTATGCACTTTGACAAATCAAATTTTAATATTTTTTTTTCATATCTATAATATTTCTTCCTAATAAATTCAAGTTAACACCCTAAAATTTCTTTCAACTCTAATAAGTCATTTCAAATAAAAATAATTTTATTTTATTTTTATATTTTCAAATTAATTATTTTTTTAGCAAATTTCTCTCAACTGTCATTGCTTTTAGGTTCTGTACCATTTATTTAATAAGAATTAAATTTAATTAAAAATAATTGATCTTTAATAGTGAAATATCAAAATAATAAAAATACCAATAAAGAAATTAATTTATTGTTTTCAATTTTGAAGGATTCTCAGTTATAGTAATAGTTAATAAACCAATCCTAACTTTTTAGCCTTAATTTTTCAAACTTTTAATTGTCTTGGAAAAATTAGAAGGGAGCTCACAAAAAATGGTCCAAACCCGCAAACCGAAACTCGGGTCGAAATTTCGAATCCGGAGCGTGATTTGAACGCGCCTTGTCTGGGTGTACAAGCGTATCGTCAATGTCAAACGTTCCAAACTCCAGCATGCAAATCTCAACCCCCTCTCCCTCTCTCTCTCTCTCTCTCTCTAAATATTTAATTTATTTTTCACAAATTTGATAATATTTTTCTATCCTTAATTGCCCTTCTAATTGCAACCATCTCTCCCCTCTATCCAAATCCAAAACTAATAAAAATATGATAAAAAAAACTCTAACCATATTATTTTTGTTAGGATTTTTATTTTACATACTTAATAAAGTTTTTGAGCACAAGAATTAAAAAAAAAACGTCTAAACTTTTTTTTTTCATAAATCTCTCTTCTCTTTTCATAAAATTTTTATTTTTATATATTAATTCTTAATTTCTAATCTAAACTTACCGTAATATTTTATTAGTAGCCACGGATTTAAGCACTTATCATTTATCTTTTCTAGTTTACTAATATTTTAATCTTTAATTGCCCTCTTGATAGTAATAATTAATAAAAAAAAATTATTAATTCCATCCTTTAAGAGGAAATTCTCGACAGCCAAAGCAAGACAATAGCGCTCTCTCTCTCTCTCTCTCTCTCGCTCTGTCGCTCTGCATTTACTACCAGAATCAATACCAAAACGAAACGGCACTTAGCTTTCCTCTTCGATCAATCTCTCTCTCTCTCTCTATCTCTTTCTCTCTCTAAAGGTGTTTAGTTTTTGTGTGTGCTGGTGTTACTGATTGCTTTGGTGGTGGTGGTGGTGGTGGTGGTGGTGGTGGTGTGTTGTGTTGTGTCATCGTCGTTGTCGCGAGTAGTTCTATCCGAGAAATGTCTGTTCATCCGACGGTCCCCGCTGCTCCTGCGTCGCTTTACGTCGGCGACCTTCACCCCGACGTCACCGACGGTCAGCTTTTCGACCACTTCTCTGAGTTCAAAAGCCTCGCCTCCGTCCGCGTCTGCCGCGATTCCTCGACCGGGCGGTCCCTATGTTACGGTTACGTCAACTTCATCTCTCCCCAAGACGGTAACGCTTCCTTTGATGGCAATACCGCTTCTTCTGATTGGGATTGCCGATCGGGCATTTCGATTACGTGTTACTTTTCGCTATTGACTTGTATCCATTTTATGCGTGACTGATCGATGAATATGATATTTAATTGTATGTATTTATGTATGTAAGTCTATCCGTGTATCTGATTATAACTGACAATAAAACTGATTTTTATTGGGTGGTTTGAATTCTGGTTCTTTTATCTCTATTAATTTCATCAGGGGACTTTGTTATCGATTGTGCGGTTTCGTACGCCTGTAAGAATTTTTTTGGAGTGGTGAAAATAAAGTGATTTTTGTTTGGGCAACATGTATTTACTTTGTGTGGAAGGGGATTCTGTTTGATATAATAATTGTATATGTACTTGAATTTGCATTTTATAATTTTGATTTTAATTTTTTTTTTATTGGATAGCAATCCGTGCTATTGAGATGAGGAATCACTCTGTGCTGATTGGAAAAGTGATGAGGGTTATGTGGTCTCATCGTGATCCCGATGCGAGGAAGAGTGGCGTTGGGAATGTGTTTGTCAAGGTATGCATGTTTTTGGATTGAATAAAACACCATAAGATTTTGAATTCTCTTTTCAGGGTTAAGTTTTGTGTGCCTATCTCCTTTTAATTTTAATTTCTGGCTTCTTAATACAAAATTGGTTGGTTTATTTTTGCAGAATTTAAGTGAGTCTATTGATAATGCAAAGCTTCAAGGTATGTTCCAAAAATTTGGGAATATATTGTCTTGCAAAGTTGTCATGTCTGATGATGGGAGGAGCAGAGGATATGGCTTTGTCCAGTTTGATTCTGAGGAATGTGCAAATGCTTCCATTGAAAAGCTCAATGGATCCAGTACTGGTGGCAAACAGATGTATGCCTTTCCTTTTGTCTGTTCCATTCTCCTCTTAATATATTTGTTTCTGAAATGTTGATCCCGTCAACTCCACAAAGCTTTAGTGGTGAACGAGTTACATGCTCCCTCCATTCATTTCTGTCATCATATATCTCTTCCGTGAAATTTTATTAAATTAGGTTCTTCTTAAATGTTGATCCCTTCTGTATAAATATTTCATACTAGTAGATGCACACGCTTTGTGTGTGTGTGTGTGTGAGAGAGAGAGAGAGAGAGAGAGAGAGAGAAATATTTATTAATTTTTATTATTCTTTTTTTTTTTTTCATAAATTGTCAAAAAAAATTTAATTGAAAACTAAAAAGATTGAAAATTTTATCTTGAATAATATATAGTGGCATTTAAGTAAATAGTTAGTAATTAAGGACTATTTTAAAAAGACATATAAAAGTAGCAAGAAGTTAAGAAGCACATAAGGAAAATTAAAAATGTAAAGTTAAAATTACTTAGAAAAAATTTATATAATTTAAAAAATTTCTTATAGTCATCTTTTAAATTATGAGTGATTATTGGTGGATAAAGGATATCACTGAAAAGAATTAAAAAATTTCACCAAGTAATTGACTTCATCACTTCTTAAGTTTCACCAATATCCCTAGTATTTTCTTATATACAGCATAGATGAATAGTTACTTGAATCATCTACAAAAAAAAAAAAAAAAGTAGTCATGACTCATGACTTACACCTCCTTAATCTTTAACTATTTATGTCTTCATGAATAATTTATCATGCAGGTATGTTGGAAAGTTTGTGAGGAGGAGTGATCGGGTTTTACCTAGTCCTGATGCTAAATATACAAATCTATACATGAAGAATTTGGATCTAGATGTCACAGAAGAACTTCTCAAGCAGAAGTTCTCTGAGTTTGGAAAAATTCTTAGCTTGGTTATCTCAAAGGATGAAAATGGCGCCTCTAAAGGTTTTGGATTTGTGAATTTTGATAGCCCAGATGATGCCAGGAGGGCAATGGAAGCCATGAATGGATCACAAGTTGGTAAGTTATGTCATGCTGACATTAATTTGCTGAAGAGATCACAATTGCTCAGTTTTTCATTGCATGTTTTGAGTAGGCTCCAAGGTTCTCTATGTAGCTAGAGCACAAAAGAGATCAGAGCGTGAGGAGATTTTGCGTCATCAATTTGAGGAGAAGCGGAAGGAACAAATCATGAAATACCAGGTACTCTTGTTGCTTATTTCTCCTTTAGGATAATTACTATATTTATTTTGTTCTTTTTTTTTTTTGGTAGTAGATTTTACTTTTAAATTTTCAATCATAGGGTTCAAATGTCTATGTCAAAAATATTGACGATGATGTCACTGATGACGAGCTGCGAGATCACTTCAGCCAGTGTGGCACCATCACCTCTGCAAAACTTATGCGAGATGAAAAAGGAATTAGTAGGGGGTTTGGGTTTGTTTGCTTCTCAACGCCAGAGGAAGCCACTAAAGCTGTAAACACTTTTCATGGTGAGTTTGTTAGTTTATGCATGTGATTTGGATGCTGTTGAATTAATATTCTTCTACTTAGTCATGCAGATTGTTTGACTTGTTTTGAATCCCTTGATCTCAAAGAAGCCTGTATGCTGATTTGTACTATTCCTTTTTGATGTCTTGGTTGTAGGTGCTATAGTAAATTTTAGTGATGTGTGATTTATGAGGCTTTGTATATACATTTATTACCATTATCTTCACCGAATAGTTTTTGTTTGACTAAATAATCTTTAGCCTTGACAACGTGAGGAATTCTCTCCGTCATTCTATTGTTATTATATTTTTGTTACTAAATGCAAGCATAATTTCTTCTCAATAAGCAAAACTCACTGAATTGGTGCGAAAATGGAGCACAACCCTCGTACACTTTGTCCAAGTTGAGAGAAAAGGAGGAGAGATTAGGAGATAATTAAATTTCCCTACCTCTCTCTAATTATATTTGTAGTGAGAGATTACAACGAATAAGGAAACTACAACTATGAGATAACTCAACATAGCTGTCAACAATATGAAAGGAAACAAATCACTATAAAAAAAACTAATTATCTTCATATATCTCAACAAATATTCAAGCACGCCCCTTTAAGCTGGAGCATACAAATAAAAAATGCTCAACATGGGCTAGAAACTCTAAAAAGGATGAAGCCATGGCTTGGTAAGAAGATCAGCCAATTGGAAAGATGATCAAACAAAGAGAGTGCTTAACTCCTTGTGAAGCAACAAGTCACGAATGAAGTAGCAATTAACCTCAATATGCTTTGTTTGGTCATGAAATATAGGATTGTTAGTAATAAAGATAGCGACCTGATTGTCTTAGTACATAGACATAGGAGTAGGGACTTCAATACCAAATTCACAAAAGCAGGGAGTGAAACCAGAGAGCAACTCGAAGGCATTATAAGCTCTAGCATGATACTCACCCTTGACACTAAAACAAGCTACAACTTGTTGCTTCTCGCTACACCAAGTGACCAAATTTTCCTCATCAAAAATATAATAACCAGAAGTCGAACAATGATTAATTCGGTTTCTAGCCCAATCAATATCACTATAACTAGTGAAAGACAACGATAAGAAAGGACAATGACGAAGGCCAAGGGCCAAAAAATGTTTCAAATATCGTAGAATCCAATAGCCTCAAGGTGTGAAAGACGTGGAGCATCCATAAACTGATTGACTATACCCACGAATAGGTAATATCAGGACGAGTAATAGTGAGATAGATGAGCTTCCTTACCAAGCAAAGATAGCGATCCACATAAAAAAAAAATCGCACTTGAAGTAGCATTGAGCTTGTTGGAGTGGTCCATAAGAGTGTCAGCAGGACTGGCACCTAAAACACAAGTCTCAAAAGGTAAATTCAACATGTATCATTCTCAATGGGAAAAATTTTAAATTCATAATTATTGCTACTGTATGCTTGTTGCTTGACTTTTCTTTTAGGCATGATATGATTGTGTTTTATTTATTCTGCATTTTCTTTGTGATTATGTGCTTTAGAATTGATATCTTTGGTACGTGACTCGTGGTGGAGGCTCTTCCTATTGAATGATGACGTGCCAGATTGGTTACTGTTGTTTATCATGATTAGTTTCAATCCATTGGGTTCATGCTTTTTTAATCCACAACAATCAGGATATCAATTGCAAGAGAAAAAAAGAAAGAAGAAAAGATACAAATCCAGAACTGACAGCACTGATACAAGAGGTTAATGGTATGAGAATCAATTATAAGTCCATAATAAAGAAATACTATTTGTCATGCCCCAAATTTAAATATCTAGGATAGATGGCATTGGAAAATGGGACCGAAATTTTTCCAAAATAAATAAATAAACACTAACCAAAGTCCAGCCCAAACAAAGAAGTCATTGGACTCCCGTCAACATTCCTAATCAATCATGTACAATATAAAGAAAAAAAGGGCAACAGAGCTTTAATGATATGCCCCTTGTTCTCATAGGTTATAAAAGCAGCATAAGAACCATATAGTCATCATCAGGACATCCAAATACATCCAAAGCCTTCATCGCATGAACATATAATTCGCAACAAAAGTAAATAAAGCTCCAGTAATAGCCCATAAATTCAACATCACAAAA
Source organism: Pouteria glomerata (assembly GCA_035590655.1). Lineage (NCBI taxonomy): Eukaryota > Viridiplantae > Streptophyta > Magnoliopsida > Ericales > Sapotaceae > Pouteria > Pouteria glomerata. The sequence goes on from JAVXUM010000046.1 coordinate 5,185,743, forward strand.
ATAATAACATTACATGTAATCTAATTCTCTAAAGACCCATAGCTTGGGTAACAACAAATAACACCAAGATTATGGCAACAAATGAGCCTTGGTCCTCAACATCATTCGAGGTGATTGCTTCCAGCTCTCGAGGGGTCAATTGAATATAGAAGGGGTGAGCTTGAAAGCCCATAGGTAGAACATTGTGTGCACTTGCACAAGTGTACCAACTCAGGGTGAGTTTGGATAATAAAAAGTGAGATAAAGTAAGATAAAATGAGATAAGTTGTGAATTTATAATTTATGCAGTGAGATAAAAAGTGAATAACTTTTAGAGGTTTTCAGAGATTTTTAGAAAATTTTAAAAAATTTTAGCAAACCAAAAGGAGCCTCAATAGTACAACATAAGTATGGAAAATATAAGCAAAAACAAAAATATGGAGATTGACTTACGACAACCAAGTGACAATTAACACATGGAGCTACCAACCATGCCATTTTACCCCAAGTGACATGACCATGCAACTCTAATCTCCATCTACACTAACTTTATTTTGAGATGAGGTGATAGTTTTATGTGGAGCCACCAACCACCTCGTTTTTTGATTGACTTACGACAACCAATTGACAATTAAATACACATAGCTACCAAACACACCATTTTACCAGGCTAATAGCAAACAACTATCACATGTATGCATCATATTCTCATAGGACAATCATAACTGTCATCAATTCTTCCGCCACATCTAATGGCAAGTGATCAGTCGTAGTCGTAGGCAAGCCCAAAAATATAATAGATCCTAAGATTGACGTCCTTTCACTAAATGATTATTCACAAGTCATCTATAAGAACCAAATATCATCCGATAATTTAAAAACTCACTTTAAAAACATTTTCCATGAAAATGGATCCCCTCCATAATATGTTTGTGCCTTTGCACATCAACATACCATATTAACAACAAGTCTCTCTCAGCTAAATCGTAATAATCAGATGATGCAACCCAGTCATAATGCGCATTTGCATCTCTATTATATATATCATAACCAATCTTAACAATACAAATATCATAACAAGGGGTGTTAATTTAGGATGATCAAAGTGCATAAGTTTTTAGGGACTAAAAGGGATGGTGCTTTTGGGAAGAAATTTTAAAGTTTTAGAAAGATGTTCTTAAATTTTTTCAAACAATGTTTGAATCCTCAAAGGACATTTTGAACGCAAGGTTCCAGAAAGAATTTCTTATCCTAATCCAAAGCGTTTGAATGCCTCGGTGTGAGTTTCAACTCCTCATGGAGAGCTTGAACGCTAAATTTAAAAGGCTCAATTTCTTGTTCGTTTAGCTCAATTTCGAACCAAATCATTCTCGATAAGGGTGATTGGATCTCCATCAGTCAATCACATGCCTATGGGACAGGCCACTGGAAAGGAATAAGGAAGGAGTGACAGGGATTGAAAGAGTACATAATCTAGCAAATTGACAGGGGAAATAGAATCAGTTTTTGGAAAGATAAATGGAATGAGGAAGGCAAACTTGTTGACTTATTTCCAGACATATATAATTTGGCAGTAGAAAAGAGCACGACCGTAAAGGATTGTTGAGATACGCAAGGTTTAAACAGGAGCTAGAATGTGATCCTAAGTAGAAACTTGCAGGAGTGGGAATATGTAAGATTCACAGAATTCATGCATTTGTTATGTGACACCAAGGTAGAGCATGGCAATGACTCACTTAAATGGGTAGTATCCACTAAACGTAAGTTTGAAGTGAGATCTTATTATAAGATGTTGACAGGGAGAATAAAGTGGAGTTCCCCTACCTCAAAATTTGGTGTTCAAAGGTAACTCTCACAGTGGCTTTTTTTTCATCTGGTGCACAGCTAGATGAAGAATTCTCACCATTGATAATCCATAAAAATAAGAGGGCGCACCTGGTCACATCGTTGTTACTTCTGCAAAAACCAAAAAGTCAATAGAATATCTCTAACACTGCCCATGGACAAAGGAATTATCGAATTTATTATTGGCCAACTTAGGGTTGCTAACGAGTTTTCCAAGTGATATAAAGAACTTCTTGCTGTCTTGGTGAGGCCACAAGTTGAGTGTGAACAAGTGGAAGGCCTGAAAATTTTGTGTTTTTTGGCTTGTTTGGAAAGAAAGAAATAGGTGAACATTTCAAGACATTAAATTGCTATTACAAAGAATGAAAAGTCTATTTTTTGTCTTGTTTGTATAGTTTGGGAGGGGATATAGAACTAGATTTATAATATTTTTTAAATATTGTTGAGCATGTCCTTAAGATGATGAGCTCATTATGTCAACACTATATAATTGGTTTTAGATTTACGTACTTTTTGTATTTCTGAGAGCATACGGTTACATCATAGACACTCAATTTGAGTGACTTTTACTTGGGCGGCATCCCCTTAATATCTTCTACTAATATATGTTTTTACTTACTAAAAAAAAAATTAACAAATTAGCCTCAAATCCTCAAGATATAAACAATACATTGTGCATATAACCTTAGCATATGAATAAAAAACATCAATCTCACAAATACATGCAACAATCATCAAGAAATCAAACCAACAACACATATACGTGATCCACATATATACGTGAAAGAACTCAAATTGAAGATGAAATCATAATAGGATCAAGCATAAACAATTCAATGACACGTAGGGAGGTTTCACCTACCTCAAATTCAAAAAAAAAAAAAGAGAAAAAGAGAAGTCACTAATTAGGGCCAAATTTCAAATCTCCAACACTATTTGGAATGGTGGATTTAATGGGATTTGATTTCATTTGGTGACAATTTCCACTAATTCTTATGTTTGGAATCAAAATAAAATTTATATGAGCTGGATTTGATTTCATTTTATCATTTAAATTTTTGAATTTCTATATTATTTGAAATCCAACCTAAAATAATAGAATTAATTGAGACTTCATTCTTTTCTTAAGCCATAAGTAGATGGACAAATTTACCGTCATATCTCATATTTTCCCTATTTTCTTTTTTCCACTAAGAGAGTCAAATTTGGTGTTTCTCTAAAATTAATTCTTTAATTTAAACATGTGTTCCAAACATAAAATTTCATTTATCAAATCAAATCAATTGTTTTCTTTAAAATCAAATTAATTATAAGAGATTATGTTGCCAAACGGAGTTTAAATCTTCTCCCTAAATCCCTAGTGTAGATGTGATCAGTGCACAACCACTATCAGAACTTTTATACTCTTGCTCTCTTTTCTCTTCCCTCTCTGTTATCTCAGGTTAGACAACAAATAAAAGGAAGAAGAAGGAAAGAAAGAAGAAAAAAGGGAAGAAAGAAAGAAAAAGAAAAATGGGTCTAGGCCCTTATCCAGCCCAACCGCTCCCTTGGCCCAACTTGACCCAGGAAAAGAAATATTCACTAACTCAGCATTTCAACTCAAGGTCCAAAAATTTGTAATGGCTGAACACTTGATAGAAGTTTAAAATAAGCCAAAATAAAATATCAGGTGTTACACATCAATTCTCATAAACTTCTAAAAGACTCATGTAGTCGGACATTTCTATGCACCTTTGGTCATTCAGATTTATAGGAAACAATGTCCTTTCAATGGGTTAGAACTTGGAAATAAGGAACAAATATTGTTTCTTTTCCTTTGAAACAACTAAAACGTTTCCATGACCAGAGAGATGGAACATTGTTTATAGATTTATATATTTTTGGTAAGTAAGTATAAACATATAAATGTATTATATTTTTGGTGAGTAAGTTAAACATTGTTTGTATTGAAGCAAAGTAAAAACACAAAAATACAAAATACGCTGTTTCGTTAATTTGTAACTAGGTTTTCATACAATGAAATGGATTTCAGTTTATACATCTAAACATTTTTATGTCTTTTCATATTTTCGTGCATCTTCTGAAATCTTTTGGAAACTTTTTTGAAATACTTTTGTTTCTGAATTCAGTGTTAATCGAAACAATCTACCAAAATGAAAATTTTATCCTTCCTTAGAAATAGCTAGTGAATGCATGTTATCAAGCATGCACTTCCAATCATCTCATCTTTGGTGGTTTACAGGATTCATGTTTCACAAAAAGCCACTATATGTGGCTATTGCTCAAAGGAAAGACGAGAGGCAAGCCCAATTACAGCTTCAGTATGCACAACATATGACAGGTCTACCGGGACCTTCAACTGTTATTCCTGGTGGATATCCGCCTCTTTACTATCCAGCTCCTCCTGGTGTTGTTCCACAAGTACCTCCAAGACCGGGACTGATGTATCAGCCTCCTCTGGGCTTGAGGCCAGGTTGGAGGCCTAATGGCTTTGCAACTCCAACCAGACCGGCTTTCCAGGCATCTCCACTTCCAGTGGTTAGTACCAAAGTATTCATTGTAACACTTGAGAACTTAATTGAGCTTTCTCACATTGGCTTCTGCTACATGGATCAACATTCTGCTCCATCTGGGACCATTATCATATGCTCAATATAAGTAGTTAATCGGAAAAGTGGAGCATTTGATTATGCCAAATTTGTCTTGTCCATTACGCTTCTTAGTTATTCTTATTTTATTTTTTCCAGGTTTCAAATGCTCCAAGACAACATAGGCAAAATAGGGGAAGGATGAATGGGAATGCGCTTCCACAGAGCGGTGGTCATACTGTTTCTTACATTCCACATGTGCAACAACCCTCAGAGTCACCGACCTTGTCAAAAGATTCAAGCAATCAACAGGTATGTATTTTCTGCTTTATCAAATTGTTTTCCTGTCAAATCTCTTTATGGTAGAGAAGTTTGGCTTGTTTGCACTTGGAAAGACCTCTTGCAGCTAGATAGTGCCTTCAATAATTATTGGGACCATAGCTAATGACGTACTTATTGATAAGATGGAGTATTCATAACTTTGTATTAAGGTTTCTCAGGGTGTGTTTCATCATATGAATGTCTAATTTGATATGATTGTGACAAACCAGAAGTTTCAGGGATGGGGTGAAATAAGGGCATCATCTGAATTCTCTCACCTTGCCTCTGGTATGGAATTGCAATAGTACTAAAATAGACACTGTCATGCGAGACTATCTATTGTCAAAAGATATGTGATAGAGACCCAGAACTACCTTGTCAAATCTAACAATTAAATCACTGATTTCTGCCTTCTCAATGTTATTCTATATTAACCAAGCCATCCTCTTAACAAAATGATGTGGCTAACCTCAACTGTTAAATCCTTTAACTTGACTGCTTCTAGCCCAAATGCACCCAAATTCCCATCACTCTGTCTAGTATGGGATTGCAATAATACTGCAAATTGACACTGCCATTAGAGACATTTTCTTGTGATATGATGTCTGATAAGAGGACCGGAACTACCTCTCAAGCCTTAACAGTTGGGTCACTAACGTCTGAGTTCTTGTAACATAACCAAACCGACCTCTTAATAAAATGATGTGCTGCTAAAGTGTTACTAGTCTCTAAAACCAACCTGGAAATATGCATTGTGAAGAGCAGTTGGTTGGCTTTCCTTCTTTCAGTTAGGATGATCTGATTTTCATTTTTTCCATTTGAGGTGTGGAGACAAAAGCATACTACCCATGGGCCACAAATTCTAACATCTGTATGCAATACTTTTGCAGCGGGCTGGGAAGCCTAAGTATGTGTCAAATGGACGTGTGCGCGATGGGAACAAAGGGTCAGTAGTCTCATCTGCTGTTTCCAGTTCTGTTGGATCAGGGTCTGAGGGCTCAGAGATGTTGAGCAGCAGGCTTGCTGCCGCTCCTCCTGAGCAACAGAAACAGATACTTGGGGAGTGGCTCTACCCTCTGGTCCAGAAACACAAGGTAATAATATGGCTCTAGATGCACTGTACTTGTTGGGTGTTTTTATGTGTCAGTACTTATTTGTCTTTCTCCAGTTTTTGTGTGAATGTAACTCCTAGAAGCACATAGTTCTGCAGCATTTTCTCAAGGGAATGTTACAGGTTGAGGTCCTGACTCAGAAAATTTCAATAAGTTAACCTGGCAATATATTTTCCATTAATTAATAAGGTTGTCCCAGTGCAATATAGTGATCAAGGGTTCGAACCTTGTAATCAATCTCTCTCTATGCTTACAGAGAGAAGACTGCCTACATCTGACCCTCCCTAACTTCCGCAGTGTGGGAGTTTTGTGTATTTGTTGGCCCTTTTTAATTATTTATTGAATCATTGTATTGTCGTTTGTCACAATGGCTAAAGGCCTTTTATATTAACGAACTTTAGCATATCAATTGCAGCCCGATCTTGCTGCAAAGATCACGGGGATGCTTTTGGAGATGGACAATGCGGAACTGCTTCTCTTATTGGAGTCACCGGAGTCACTGGCTGCCAAGGTGGAAGAAGCCGTGCAGGTACTCAAACTCTCGAAGACGAAAGTGTCCGGCCAAGACTCACTCCATCCTAGTTACCTGTCTGCCGAGGTTGCAGTTAACTGAGAAGACAATTTACATCTCAATTATATACTTCTTTCACCAAAGATAAAGAGATTATGCTGCTGCACAAGCTTTGGTGAGCAAGATTTTGATAATCACCTTCACTGAACCATCTGCATCTTTTTGAAACCTTAGACATTCCATTTTGCTACTCTTATTTACAGCAGATAATTTTTCTATCTTTTGGGTCATTAGATCGATATTTCCTTGCTATATATAGGGATCTGACTTTAAGTTAAGAATTTGTTTGACAAACTAGTAGTAGCGTTAGCTGCAGTTTTTGAGGAAGTGCTTTTTTCAGAACCAAATGCTAAATCTTGTTTCTGCGGAATCTAATTCTTTTCATTTGATTGAGCAATGGGTTCTCCCTTGTTGAATTCAATTTTCTTGGCTTTAGGAAGTTCTTTTTTTTTTTTTTTTTGATTATTTTTTTTTTCAACCTCACAGTAGTTGGGGTGTGTTTGGCGTTGTATAAAATAAAAAGTTAATATCTCGAGTTTTATGTAATGAGTATAAAATTATATAAAATTTAGAAGTTAGTGTTTCATTTTTTGTGTTGTGAATAAAAAGATAATATTTTATAATCTTGTAATTCGTGTTTGTAGAGATTTATAGAGATTTGTAAGATTTTATTTTATTTTGTTGTTTGCTAAACGCCACCTTGATGGGTGTAACATCTCACGCATCGCTTTGGGAGGTGGAAAATATTGAATTAACTAATTATATGAAATATATTTTATTAAATTAACTAATTGTATGAAATATATTTTATTAAATTATATTGCTTACTAAAAATAATTTAATAAAATATATTTCATATAATTTAATTAATTAGATTAAATTAAATTAACACAATTTAATAATATTTATTAAAAATAATTCAATAAAATATATCTCATAAAATTTATTTAATTAAATTAAATTAAATTATTTATAAAAAATAATTTTAGTTTAATAAAATATTTAAATAAAATAATTCATTTTAATATTATGCAACAAAAAGTATGTGTCTTAATAAATTCAAAATTATAAATATATTAATATATAAATAAGCGAGTATTTTAATGAATATAAGTATATTTCTACTTCTGTGAATTTTTTTTTTTAACCGAGCCTTTTTGTTATAAATTATATAATCATATCATTTAAAAAATCTTATAAATTGCTTAAAAGTAAAAAATATGCCTACAACACAAAATACACACAAAATGATAGTAGTGTAAAATAGTCAAAAATGCTTGATTTTATTTGCACATAAATTTTTTTACTTTTAAGTATTTTTATAATTTTTATTTTTATTCTAAAATATTTTATATTTAAAAATAATGGGTTAAGCGAATTGATCCGGATCCAGAATTCAAGCATTTTGAATTTAATTTGTCAAAGTTGGTCTAATATTATTAAATTTGATTTTGATCAAATTTTTATTAAATCTGACTTATTGAAAGGTTTAATTGTAACTACCAACTATTATTATCATATACGTTTTTAATTGGTTCAATGTCAAAGTTGAAAGCACGCTTCAAATATATATTTACAAGTCCCATAAAAATAGATGAGAGATGCGCAGTTGAGATAAAGAAAAAGAAATAATAATAATAATAATAATAATAATTATAAAGCAAAAGTTTTATTCTTTTTATGCCTTTGAGTTCTGATATAAGACGCTAAAGTTTAGACTATGTATTATAGACTTACCAAAAAAAATTAGAATCTTTCTTTTTTCGAGTCTTTATTTACGCTGTTTGCTAATCTAATTACCTTAAATCTCTATATATATTTGGATTTCGAGTTTTTTAGGTTGTTTAATGAAGTGTCGAAGCCCCAATCGAATTAGTCAATTCAGACAGTTTTTTTTTTTTTATTTTTTTATTCACTCAAACTCAAAATTTTCAAGCAATATTTGAGTTGGTTAGGTTTTGCCTGTCCAACTTTGCACTCATTTAAAAATATTAAAACTTTTTAAAAATTATTTATTTTTTATCTCACTATACGAATTATAAATTCACAATTTTTATCAAATTTAATCTTTCATGTCACTTTAAACGCCTCATATGTATAGTTTAAATAACGAGATACTATGGATATAAACCAAAGTTGCCTTTGGTAAGTTAGCTAGTAATTCTTAGTTTTTAATTATTTAACTTTTGAATTTTTATGAAATAATCAAATTTATCTTCTTAAATTTTATTTTTTTTTAAATCATGAAAGGACAAAAAAAATATCAAATTAATAAAAGTTAAAAAACCAGCTATAAAAATGTAGCTTTTCTTTTCCCAAATGAAGTTTAAATATATAAAACAGATTCATTATCCATCAACAAAATTTTACCAATGGTTTTACGGAAAAAAATAAAAAAAAGTAAATTATACCTATTTCTCTTAATATTTAAATAATTATATTTATGATCCTTTAATATTTAAAAATTATATTTATCTCAGTATTAACCCTACTCTATTAAATCAACCATTAAAACTTAATAAAAAATATCAAAATAACTAAAATTTTAAATATTTTCCTCTTTTATCCTTTCTTTTTTTTACATATTTGTCAATTTTCTTCACACAAATGCTTAAAAACAAATAAAAAATAAAAATAAAAAATTTTAGAGAATTTTTGTAAAGAATATTAATGAATATATGAAAAGAGGGGTAAAATACGAAAAACACCTAAAATTTTGATTACTTTAATATTTTTTGTTAAATTTTAATAATCAATTTAACAAAAGAAAGTCATTGTTAATAATATTTCAAAATAAATGAGGTAAGTGTTTTTTTTTAAATATAAAAGATATTAAGTATAATTACTTAAATGTTGAAGTGAGGTAAGTGCAATTTATCCAAATAAAAACCTTATAAAAAAGCCAAATGTAGGTGTGTTGATTGAAAATTTTAAGCCGCACTTAGGGGTGGTGTAGTACAATTCAAAAATTATAACTTTTATAACCGAATTAATTATTTTTGAAAATTAAAAATAATAACTAAATTGATCAAAAAATATGCATTAATCGAATAATCACTTAACCGAATTGTATATGTTTGCTTATAGTCAATTCAATTATATAAACTTATAAACATAAATATATTTTTATAATTTAATTATAGAGATAAAATAATAATTTTTATGTAAACATTATTTGAGATTTAGAATATAAAAACAAAACTTACAGTACTTATAAATTTAAATAAAACAAGCACAACCTATAAAAAATTAATAGTAATATTCAATAGTCAATTGGTTAATATATATTCATAAAAAAATTAAAAAGAAAAGATGGCTTGCATAAATTTTTCAATTAACTAAAAAACATAACCTCATCAAAATAATAAAATTCTATATTTCAAATCGGGCCAACACATATTTATATTGAACCATACTAGGAAATAAAATGCATAATAAAACTAAGGTTGGGGGTATTTACGCTTCTTAATTGGCTTCTTCCATTCTATAATGACTAGAGAGTTACAGTAAGGGGTTTATTGTAGCCTCTATAGTATCCCTACAATGACATCATTTCAGAATCTTTTTACTTAAAATAATATTATTTCACTTAAGTCTTTATATTTAAATATACCAATTCATATTCGAATATAGGAATTTAAGTGACATAGTATTATTTTAGATAAAAAAAAAACGCTTAAACTGTGTTATTTTGAGGTATTGCAGTGATTACAATAAACTCCTTATTGTAACTTCCTCTCTTGACTTTACAATAATTTTATTGAATAAGAGTAATATATAATGGGATAAACTAAAGGAAGAATACATTTATCATTTTTTTTTAAAACTAAAAAGGGAGAATTTAAATTAGAAAATAAAAATAAAAACAAAATAAAAGCTTTAACTCTGCACCTTCAAAAGTCAAATATGTATTTAATATTATAATAATATATTAATTTTCTATAACCTTTGAAATTTTAAAAAATAAAATACTTGGCAAAAATGGATATTTAGTTAATTGTATATATATATATATTAAATAGTAAGTAAATTTAATTCGTTTATTTTAATTTATTTGGTTTTAAAATTTTAAAACCATACTCCAAA
>JAVXUM010000046.1:5203188-5222335 GCA_035590655.1 Pouteria glomerata
GAAAACTAATATAAATAAATAAAAGATATTTCAAGATCAAATCATCATATAACAATAACAATTAGAGTATCTAATATTGTCCCTTATCCTCATATGAAATAAATGAAACAGATACCATAAACATAAATTCAACGTCACACCTCGGTGACATTATCCAAGACTTATATAGTCAAATAAATATAATTATGTTACAATTTCAAATATAATAGATTTGGGATCCACAATTCGGGTTAGACAAATAAAAATATAACAATTCAACAATAAAATAAAATCACATGCTCGGTCAATTCATGGGTTAACTCAACTTCGGGTGACTATTCCCTGATCTCGTCTGATCACCTGTAATATGGATTTGGATGAGCAAACGTGCTTGGTAAAAAGGATGTGTTAATGTGAACTAGTGAATAGTAATCAATATATTATAATACTTACAATAATCTTTACAAAAATATAATATAATTATACTTATATGATACAATGCAGTGACTAATGCATTCTCTAATTTCCATTTACTCCCAACTTTATCCTGAGCTTGAAAACGTTTAGTAAAGCATGCGGGATCACCAACCACATTATTTAACACTCATGGCATATGTATATCTCAATATATATGTCACGTGTGGGGTACCGAGTAATACTTTCATAGGTGTAAGACTCAGGGGTACCGAGTTATGCCCCCTAACCCTTCTACTAGGAATCGAGTTACACTTATAGTCAAGTATCGGCTTAACTCAAGCAAGATCTGTAATAGCCCGGGACCACTGCCACCTGAAGATATTGTCCGCTTTGGCCCTTCGGGTCTCTTCCCTGCACAGGCTCACGGTTTTGTTCTTGGCGAGGGCTACCCCAGTGTCCCCCCAAAAGGCTTCCTCAGTGGAAAGATTTCCACCCCCTAGGCTTCGTTCCCCCTCCCAACCGATGTGGGATCTCACAATCCACCCCCCTTAGGAGCCCAGCGTCCCCGCTGGCACACCGATCCGGCACCGGCTCTGATACCATTTGTAACAGCCCGGGACCACTGCCGCCTGAAGATATTGTCCGCTTTGGCCCATCGGGTCTCTCTCCGGCAAGTCCTCACGGTTTTGTTCTTGGCGAGGGCAATCCCAGTGCCCCCCCAAAACGCGTCTTTAGTGGGAAGGTTTCCACTCCCTATTTATTAGGCAGACTTCGTTCTCCCTCCCAACCGATGTGGGATCTCACAGGTTTGACTACACCTTGCTTCCAGGCATTCGAAAAAAAGGCGAATCCATGGGTTCTTTATTAATACAATGTCATAGGGGATACTTCTTTGAAGAAAGCCATACTCCCATTATCTTTCATACTTGACAATGCCAACTTCTGCATCAAATTTGCCCTTGAGGAATTAAGGAGGAGCTGGGGACTGGACTCATCCTCCTTAGACAACACCAACTCACGAAAATCTTTCCTCTTGTCTTAAGATTGTCAATAGTAAGAATTTTCTTTTGAACCATGCACCAAATGAGGAAAGCAGTTCTTGTAGGTGCACCAAACTTCAGTATTTTTTTTCATGGGAAATTAAACCGTGCGTGCTATAAAATCCTAGATTTAGATGCATCTCATAGTAATTTATCATCACCATCCCTAACACTATCAGAATACATGTGAAGCAAATTCATAAAATTATTTACCTATTGACCATAAGGTTTCTGCGAAGGTGATATTCTAACTCTCATTACCCCATTGAAAGACAAATAATCATCCATTGAAGCTTCATTTTCCATAGCTAATTCAAAGATGCCCAGAAAAATATCTCGCGATTTTTTGGCATCAGACCATGCCTGACTCTAGAATTTTACTCTTATCTCCTTTGCCCACTTCGTACCGTATAAACCTGATCATATCATGTCACCCTGACCTAATACCTTTCCTCAATAATTAACCCATGTGGCCTGCTAACATACAACATAAATCCAATAGTCACAAGAAACACCCTATTTTGTTGCCACCAACCTCAAAAATTTATCACGTTCACATGCAAATCTTCATATCCATTTTTCTTATAAAGCTTAAATGAAATTTTTTATTTTATGAATACAAAGGTAAACAATTAGTGTCCCAGTCCGCCAAATGATATTTAAACTCTTCACTAGTGCCTTCATAAAAAATCTCTCCATAATTTCTTAAGTCTCTTCCAAATTGAAACAGACTCCTTAATGCAATACAAAGTATGTTGTTAGGCTAGATCAATCAAGTGTGTGCTCTCTCTCTCTCTCTCTCTCTGTCTATCTCCTTTACATGAGTAATACTTTTTCCACCCTACTAGTATTTTTTGAATCAATAATTCCATCACACAACTTTTTAGATTTAAAAGAAGATCTCGGTGGATGGTTGTTGATTCTAGAAGCCATATTCAAGGCCCGCCAATCAATCTCAATGACCTTCCTTACTGAAGTCAACTCCGATTTGTTAAGATTAACTTTCATAATTGAAAAAGCTTCAAAATACTAATGTAAATCTAATATGACTCAACCATAATGCATTAACTTCACAAAAGATGATGGAGTCATTAACCAAAAAAAAAAAAAAAAAAGATGGGATACTTCAACACTAATGACCCTATTTTAAATCCTTCAACGGAACTATCTAGATTGCCCTTTGTACGAACTTACTAAATGCTTCCATTACCAAAACTATAAGCCATACGCACGAATGTGATAATTACCCCCTTTACATATAGGTAGTTTAGGGTGTAAAAGTAGACCAACATTGGTGATTATAAATATGAAAGTAAAATTACTTGTTAAGAAGGTAGTTTTTTTGAGAATTACTAACACATATTTTGAAATCATTTCTAGTTGAAGCGTGCTAATTGGAAAATACAAAAGCTTTACCAAATGGAGTGGCTTTATCAAATTTAAGGCTTTACAAACTACCCGAGTGTCAACTTATTTTAACAGTCTAGATGAATGTAAAATGTGATAGAGGATCACCTTTCCTCAAAACCCTTGGTAATTTGAAAAATCTAGCTGGACTTCCTTATACTAGTAACTAGTACTAAAAATTGTAGTGGATATACACCATAATATCCACTTTTGCCATTTATGCCTAAATCCCATTCCTTCTAGAAGATATATCAATAGGCCCCAATTCACATGGTTGTAGGCTTTTCAAATATCCACTTTACAAATCATAATATCATCTTTAAATCCATGAACCCAACCCTTCATTCACCATTGAAATCGCATGCTTGCCAATAAAAGCATTTTGAGTGTTTGATATAATTCCTTCAATTACGTTTTTCATTCTCAATGCTAAAACTTTAGCAATCAGTTTGTACGGACTTCCAATCAAACTAATTGGCTTAAAGTCTAGAATATCTTCTGCACCACTTCTTTTAGGAATTAAAGCAATAAATGAAGCATTCAAACTTTTCAAATTCTCCCATCACAAAGAAGTGATCAAACACCTTCATTATGTCATCATTCAACATATCCCTACAGTTTGAAAAACAAACGTGGATCTGCCAGGACTTCGGACCTTATCTGTATTTAAGTATTTTCGAACTACCCAAATCTCTTCCTTGGTAAACTTACTTTCAAGCCAACTGCTGTCCTCATTAGGAATTGATGCAAACTCGAAATCGACTTGTTCAGATTCAGTAAATGAGGATGAATAAAAATTCGCAATACCATCTTTGAACTCACCCTCTCTTTCAAACAATGTACCAACAATAGACACAGCGTTATGTGGTTGAATCACCTATAAGCATTTGCCTTTCTATGAAAAAGAAATTAATTTCGATGACCTTCTTTTAGCCAAAAAGTCCAATCTCCTAGATTATTGTCTCCAACTCATCCCCTCTATTCTTGCCAATCTACTAAACTCTTCTTTCTCACCATATTTGGTGGTGCTGTGTGTGTGTGTGAAATAAGACCTACTTATCCTGCTAATCTAGCTCATTGATTTTCCCCCATGAGTTTTGCTTTTGGAAGCTTTAAGTGTACCAAATATGTACCTGTTCCATTTTATCAAGTTATTTCTTATACATGCTAGCAAAGAGAAAAAAAAAAAGTGCTATAATTGCCCGGAACTCATAATTTTCCTTGTAATTTGCTACTTTATTCTTAAAAACCAAAATTAATCACATGTTCTAAAGTCTAAAAGTGTCGGGCTGCTTGAGATGGAACACAATTTAACTAGATAGGATAGTGATATGATAATATTATGATAATAGTTTTTGGCCTTTAGATTAAACTAGCTAGGAGTCATCTCATTCGGTAGGGGAGGTTGTTGTAGCATGTAACTTGGCAGTAAACTAGGTTTTTAACTCTCTTTTTTGGGTTTACAAGCAGGCCAAAAACTAAAAGCAAATAATAATAATAATAATAATAAAATTTAATAAATGAATGAAAAATTTAAAGTCTAAAATAAAAATTAACTTCAACCTTATGGGCATTTCAAAGGTGAAAACTCTAGCTAAAAACTTCCTACTGGGAGATAGGATTGACAAGAAATGGAGGAATGGCCAGATGTGTGGTAATTTAATTGGTTGTCATGATAATTTAAAATCTCATTTGCAGATTTGTGTGGCGAAAGAAGATTGAGCGGGATATTTCTCAAGGTGTGACTCTTGATATGTTTTCAATAAAGGCTGAGAAAAAGAAGCAAAGCGAAAGGATGGTATGTAGTCACAAGACTTTCATCTTTGCACATAAATATATATATTTAAGTAGTATGTATTGTCAAGCTAATCTTGTAAAAGGGTGGCCTTAGGCATCGATAATATTGTTCCCTTGCGATATGGTGGTCAAGGTTCGAACTCTATAATTAACCTTCTCGCTTGTAGAGGAATGATGTAGTCCTCCCTAGACCCCATAATGCAAGAGTCTTGCGTACTAGATTGCCCTTTATTGTTAAGTTTATCTTGTCAACATGAAAGAAAAGTTTCTTTCTTCTCTTGGTCAAGATAGAAATAATCTATCAACACTGTGTGTGAGAAGCATTTAGAGGCTTGTGCATATTTTTCACTGTGTTGGTGAAGGTGGTGGTGATCCTCTTGTGTGTTGTGAAGATTGGGTAGGCTTTCTATGTGTTGGGGAAGTGTTTCTTCTACTTGTTCGATGGGTCAAAGGGTTCAACTATAGGATTGAGGCTTGATTGAACTATTGAGTGAAAATTTATAATGAGAAATGTGTCTCTTGATAGTGGAAGATTTTTTATTCTCTCGTGATTTTTTCACGCAAGGGTTTTCTGCATAAAATCTCTGCATCAATCTCTTTTATTATTCCACACTGGTGAGATTGATTGATTGTGATTGTTGATTGGTGATCCCATCTAGCAAGTTCAAAATTTCAAAAACCATTTCTTTAAGAGCCATTTCTTTTGAATAAAGTTCTAAATTTGTGGGCCAAAAGAAATGTATGCTCCCATGACATAAATAGCAGCAACAAATGCTAAAAACTAGTGTGACATAAGCATTGTCCAACGAATGCATCGCATGAACAGTTACATATTTTCATAATATTTGTGATTTTTTTTTTTTTTTTGGGAATTTTTATTTATCAAGTTTACTTTAACAGATTGTTCTCCGTTTGGTTAGTTAGCTTTGAAATTTTGATATTCCAAAAATTTCTGTTTAAGACATGGTTATCAGGAATCGCCACCATACCTGCAAAATAAGTTTTGGTATAAACATTTTAGAACTTTGTAAATTAATGTTTCAGTACACTAAATTTAGCTATTCAAAAAGATTATACCTATGTTGATGTAGGACGATAGAGAATAAAGTAAAAAGAGAGAAATAGAGAAAGAAGCAGAAGTTTAGGAGAGAGAGAGAAGAAAAAAGTAGAGAGTGAGGAAAAACAAGCCACAGAGGTTTCAACAACTTAATTTATCATATTCATCAATGGCCCTAACTCTAATCATCTAAAACCTTTAAATATGCTAATACATCCTCAAAATTACTAAAAATAAAGCAAAAATTAAATATTCTAACAATCCTACTTAAAATAAATCCAAATAAAATCTTCCCTAAAATAAAATAATTTTTTAATAAATCAAAGTAAAATCCTAATATAAAATCTAAGCTTAATAAAATAAAATCTTAATAATAATTATTTAATATTTTTATATAAAATCTAATAAAATAAAATCCTAATAATAATTATTTATTTATTTTTTTTGTCTTCCGCATCACTTGGGGTTTACATTTGTCCAACACAAATAGTGGGAAAAAATCACATAATACGAATTAGCTTAATAAATTTTGGAAAAAAATATGAATTAGCTTGTTCATTTTAATATTTTATAAATTCACTGCTTGTAAATTGTACGTCTACCGGTTACAGTCTACTTAAAGTTTATTAGGTTATGTTAAGTTTAGCATTTTTCCTTAAAAATTCAGAGGCTAAAAAATTAACCACATCCAAAAATAAAAAATAAAAACTCGACCCAAAACAAAAATAAATTTTAAATATATATAACATATAGAATAAAGAAATAAAAATATTTATTATTAAAATCTGAGAATTGATTTGGTTGGATTCTTATTATCAAAAAATATTTTTATCCAACCAAATCAATTCTTGAATCTTAATAATAAATATTTTTATTTCTTTATTCTATATGTATTGTATATATTTAATTTTAATAATAAATCCTAGAAAGGGTATCCTCAAAAATTTGGTATAAAATTTTAACCTAAATTTAAATTGAAAAAGAACTAAATCAAATGAAAATGTTGTAATGTTAATGTTGACTAATATTTATGGTATAGGAATATTTAGGCCTTGATTATAGCCTAGATTGTAGTCTGTATTAATTATAAATAATTTCCTAGTTAGGATTCATTCCTCTGTATAAATTCTCACAATTGTATATCACTTCAAGATAGTAGAAATAAAAAATATTTTCTTCTCTGAAAATCTTCAGTTAAAAAATAAAATTATTAGGTTCAATTTGAATTTTTTATTTTTATTTTTATTCAGTTCTGCTCAAAGTGTTAGAATTAATAGATAAAGGGGGTAAATTGAAAATCAAGTATAGCTGAAAGGTTCCAATGTAATTAAACCTAATTAAATTGTTTTAACTAACTAATGAACGTCACATTGAATCTTAATCTGTGTCTCAAATAAGAATCTGTCTGTCATACTCTAATCAATTTAAGTTCCAACCTATAATTCTCATACTAATCTTGATCACAGATAATAATCTCCCTTTGTCAATACTCTAACAAAGCACAATATAACTAACTAATGAGCGTCACATTGAATCATACTCTATATTTCAATCCTATGATTTCACAATTAGAAATAATAATCTCTGTTTCATATACTCGAACCAACCTAATTAATAAGTTGAAACTAAGACTATTAGTTACATTGTATCCTATGATTTCACAAATTATAATCACTGTCTGTCATACTCCAACCATGCTAAGTTCAACATATAATGCCTAAACTAATCATGATATCACATATACTAAGAGTTGAATATAGTATAACGAACCCATATAACTTTGCAACTGTTTCTCAATCACATATACTGATCGGACACCGACAGCTTGATAATTGAATCACATTCTAAATAAATTAAATCGAACATCGATAGCTTGATAATTGAATTTCATTCTAAATAAATTAAATCGGGACATCGGTAGCTCGATAATTGAATCCCATTTAAGATAAATTAAATCAGACATCGATAGCTTGATAATTGAATCACATTCTAAATAAATTAAATCGGACATTGATGGCTTGATAATTGAATCCCATTCTAAATAAATTAAATCGGAACATTGGTAGCTTGAGAATTGAATCCCACTTAAAATAAATTAAATCGGACATCGATAGCTTGATAATTGAATTCCATTCTAAATAAATTAAATCGGGACATCAAGAGCTTGATAATTGAATCCCACTTATAATAAATTAAAACGGACATCGATAGCTTGATAATTGAATCCCATTCCAAATAAATTAAATTGGACATCGGTAGCTTGATAATTGAATACCATTTAAAATAAATTAAATCGGAATGAAAGTGAAAAAGCAAAAAGAAACTTTTCCTAATGAAACTAAAGAAGAAACATAAAAAGATACCAAAAGCAAAGAAAAAAAAGAAACCAAAAAAGAAACAAAAAAAGAACGAAACCCAAAACTTCTCCTAATGAATCTAATAAAGAAACCAAAACCAGTAACTTCTCCCATGTCGACAGCCCTTCATTCTCTTTCTCTGCAATTGGACAAAATCAAACAAAAGGGGCAAACCCAATCGGCCCTTCATTCGGCAGCCAGAGGCATATAAATCCAAACAAAACCCTTACGATTTTTCCATCCAAATATCATCTACTCTTGCTCCTAAACTCTCCAGTCTCCACAAATGTCTTCATCCCAATCTCTGCGTCCATCATCTGCTAAAGGAGCTAGAATTGATGACAAGCCTTTGTGGAATCATGTATGGGTTTTAGAAAAGGCTGAAAGTGGAGGGGGAAACAAAACTTGGTTGTGCAGTTACTGCAATAAGAGGGGTGTCGGATCTTACACGAAGGTGAAATTCCATCTAATGAGGCTTTCCTAACCACAATGTTGAATGCTGAACATCTGTACGTGCTGAAGTACTTGAAGCTATAAAGGAGAATGAAGCAGATGAAGCTAAAAAGGCTCATGAAGCTCTAAATGCATGGAAAAAGGCAAATTATGTCTCCATACCAGAAGGTTCTGACCTTCTCCAACAGAAAAAACGCAAGGGAATGGCCCCTCAAGGTGATTTAGCTTCGGCATTTAACGTTGCGCAGACAGATGTTGCAAAGTACTCGCTGACCCTTGCAAATAGCAGATTACCTTCCCCCTGTTTTTTAATTATTGTTATTTTTTATCTACAGTAAAACAAATTCTTGATTATTACCACAATGTATTATTAATAAGACTTTGCTGAAACGACAATTTTGAGTACAGACTGTGCACTGCATAATACAAACATTAGCAATATAAATAAATTTTTTTTAGCCCGAGTAGTGCCTGAACAAGTCTGAATCTTCCAAATGGGAACAAAGTTCTTTTTCTAGCTTTGCAATATTTTGTGTTGTCAATCTATCCCATGAAAATCTTGTCAATCTATCCCTGATTTTTAGAGTACTCATTAATCCTTGCAAATTACAGATTAGCTGGTTATGTACCTCCTTCATACAATAGGCTGCGTACCACTTTGCTGGCCCAGGAGAAGAACATGTCAACAGGTTGTTGCAGCCAATCAAGGATACGTGGAGGAAGAAAGGTGTTTCATTGGTCTCTGATGGATGGTCTGATAGGCAACGCAGGCCTTTGATTAACATAGTGGCAGCATCTACAGGTGGAGCCATGTTTATCAAAGCCATTGATGCAAGTGGAAGTACTACAGTGCAGAGTATGTTTCAAACTTGTTCATGCAAGTGATTAAGGATTTAGGACCAGGCCCAGCAAATGTGGTCCAGATTGTTACCGACAATGCCTCAAACTACAAGGCTGCTGGGTTAACAATTGAAGCCAAATACCCACGTGTTTTGAACTCCTTGTGTTGTGCACAGGCTCAACTTGGCCTTGAAGAGCATCTGCGAGCCAGGAGAAAGTCACCTTAGTTTGCCCAATGTAAGTGGATTTCAGATTTGATAAAGCAAGTGCAAGATATTCGTAATTTTATTCTAAACCATGGCATGGCAAACTATATCTTCGATCAGCACTCGAATCTGAAATTGCTAACTGTAGCAGAAACTAGACTTGCATCGAGCCTTATCATGGCTAAATGATTAAGGGTAGTTAAGACCTCTCTCGAAAAAATGGTGATGGATACAAACTGGAAAACATATAGAGCAGATGGAAACACTTTAGCTGAAACTAAAGCTTGTGAGGTCAAAAAATGCATTGTTGACAACACATTTTGGGATCAATTAGATTATCTTTTAAGTTTCACCGAACCAATCATTGATATGTTGAGGATAGCTGACACCGACTCTCCGATTTTGCACCTCGTATATGATATGTGGAATGTGAAAAGGAAGGTATTTGAACATGAAGAAGAGAGCATAGACTTTGGTAAATCTTCCTTCTTCGATGTTGTGCAGCAAATTTTGGAGTACGTGGAACAAAAGTAATACCCCTCTGCATCGTATGGCTCATTCATTGGTCCCAAAGTGTTATTGTGAGGCTTGGCTAAGTAGTGGAGGTACTGGAGTTCTGCGGGTGGTACCAAATGAGGATCATGAAGTCTCCCTAAATAGAAGCAAATGTTCAAACGTCTCTTTCCTAAAGAAAGAGACTTGAGACAAGTTTATGCTGAATATGAAGCATTTTCTAGTAGGTCTAAATACTTTAGCCAATCTCATGTTATCAATGCCCAAATGTTTTAGGAACCTATTTCATGGTGGGCTAATCATGGGGCTTCAACCCCATTGCTACAAGCCTTGGCTTTTAAATTGCTTTCACAACCAGCATCTTCCTCTTGCTGTGAGAGGAATTGAAGCACATATTCTGTGATTCAAAATGTGAAGAGAACCAACTAACAACTAGTCGAGCCGAAGACCTAGTCTTTGTGCATTACAATCTCCGCCTACTCTCAAGGAAGAGCAAGGAGTACTTAGAAGGGCCTTCCAAATATTGGGACATAAGTAAGTTCCTTTTTCCCTAATCCTTACCTATGGAAAGCACTTAGTGTTTAGTACTACATTTTGAAACTGGTTTTTGTATGAATTTTCTTAGGTGGAGATCAGTTTGATATTGAAGGACAAGAATTGCCAGAGCTTGGACAACTTTCTCTTGATGAACCAGAGTTGGAGGGGATAACGTTTCAAGAGGTTGAGGAGGGTGAAAAGAATCTAGATGGAGATGAAAATTAGGAGGTTGCTACTACTAAGTAATAGTATGCTGGAGTCAGTTGGACTTAGGAACACATTTTTTCTTTTTTTGGGCTTTGAAATAAGTAGTAGTATGTTGTGAGCTTGACTAGGGAACACATTTGTTTTTTGGTTTTGGACAAAGTAATATTCTGTTTGAACTATGGATTGGAATCATTGGATGTAATTTGGGTCAATTTTGTTCATGTACGACAATTAAATTTCTATGAATTGCCATATTCTATTATTTGAGCTTGTTAATCTATTATTGAATATATTAAAAACATATACTAAAAATATTAATTAGCAAAATAATTAAAAATTACGTGGTGTATCCCTGTACCCAAATCCAAATTCGGATCCATATCTGCATATCTTCTATTTCTAGATTTGAGGTGTCTGACGCCTAGATTCACACTCGCATCCAATTCCCGTACTAGAATCCAAGCAACTTAGCTATTAACTATAATTTGCCTTATGTGATGAGCTTATCAATGAAGAGGATTTTTCCATAGCTCATACACCAAACAAAAGAACATTTAACCCTATTTTAATGTCATATTACCATTTTCCTTTTTCAAACCACAATCCAACAGGTTTAAAGATGTTTCAGCCATTGTCCATGCTATATATTCAACAAATAAAGAAAGCGGATAAACGCTCTTAAGAAGCCTTCCGCAACCATGAGATCTCAGTATTTGAGCTCTTATCCTATTCTCACACTACATTCTTGTGACCAAGTTCACCTTCCCAACATATATGGTAGACAAGACTCTGCCATACTGAATAATTATTTCACCAGGTGTTATGGTTGAACCCAAATGTGCTTTACTGCTTTAAGTCCCAGGACAAGCAGATCACTTGGATAAAAACAAAGGTGCCATCTTATGTGAGAAAAATTGGAAATGAAGCCAAGAAGAAAACAAACCCGATTATTTTTGCGCTGATATTCCGCTTCTATTCCAGCAGATGGATCCATCTGTAAAAGTACATCTCTTTCAGATAATTGAACTTCAACAACAAGTGGAAGGAGGAAAAACATGAAAATCATTTTGACTACAAAATATATATTGTTAATTGACTTTAAGAGGAACTTAAGAATGCTCACATCTTCAGCCAAGGGTTTCCAATATTCTGCTATGGCAGGAGTGCGTACGCGTTGAGGATCAGTTAGAGCATTCTGGAAATGTGAAAAAAGTAAGGCATGATGATAGTAGAAAAATAATACGAGGCCACAAAAGCCATATTATGAGCATGAGGTGACCAAAAAAAAAGAAGAATAAAATGAATACTTAAGAACCCACAAGACTTTTTTTTTCCTTGTTCCCCTATTTATTTATTTTTTCTTTTTTGGGGGGGGGAAGGGGGGAGGGAGAAGGGGGTTGCGGTGTTAAGCGACGACAAAGAGTAAAGAAGAATCTTCCAAGCGGAATAACCTAAATTTGCATGAGGCTCATTATTAAGCATTCTCTTTCACATCAAGATGATCAATCCAAGAGTGCTGGAGGTTTTATAGTGCTTTGGAGACAGTTCATAACCGAGAGGTTTTATAGTGAGTAGAACAAAAACAGAGTATATGCACAAATTCAGTAACAACGAAAACAGAGTATATGCATAACAAATTCAGTAACATTTTAAACTACTAATGAAAACATAGTGAAAATTGAGAAGCAAGCAAAACCAAAAGGTGATCATTTTCAAATATTGAATCAATTATTCATGTAAATGTAGGGGAATGAAGAGGATATTATCAATAAGATTCGAGTTAGGTGGTTAAAATTAGGAAGTACTTTGAATGTCTTAAGTGAATAAAGCATACTTATTGAGCTGAAAGAAAAATTTTACAGAACAGTTATAAGACCACCCAAACTCCATGGAACAAAGTATTGGGTCATTAAAAAGCAATACTCTTATAAAATTAGCAGAAATAAAAAAGCCAAGATGGATGTGTAATTAAAGAAGAAAATATAAGATAAGAAATAAACAAATCTGAAAGAAAGAAATGGCACTAATAAAAGAGAAGTTAAGAGTGAAGTTTAAAATGGTTTGGTTATGTGCATCACAGGCTTGGGATTGAGTCAATTAAAGTAGAAGGGTAAACAGTCTGAAAGGTAGATCTAAGATTCAGGAACTGAAATTGTAAGGAAATACCTAATTTCATATTAACCTCACATAAAATATAACACATGACAGAAACGGATAGAGAAAGTGGGTTTATGTAACCGGCCCTAACTAGTTTGTGACCAAGTTTTTGTTGACTTGAGTTACATTGTATAATCAAACTTTGGGACCTACTGCATCATATATCTCCATGAAAATTTGCTAGGATGGTTTCTTTTTCTATGTTGAATGACGATGAAGAGTGTAATTTCAGTGTTATGTCACGAAGCAAGTTTGGGATACACGTGCTGCAAGATTTCATATATTGTCTGTCAAGAACTGGACCAAGAACTCAGAAGTAACAAGCATAGAACACACACCGGATTCTGATCTGCCCATTTCCACAACTGAGAAAGTTCTTTATTCCCCAGTCTCCACCGTGGCCTGCTGTCGTTTGGGGAGACAAAAAAATTAGAACCAAAACTGAAGAAGCAGAAAAGGAATTTCAAGATCTAAAATATGCATTGCATTCCATGGGCAAAAAGTGCAAAGTAAAGCAACAATGTAGCTGATTAAAGATTTTAAGTTCAAGTAATTCCCATTACATAGAGGCTTTACAAAAACAACAGCTACCATACTTTGGTTTTGTTTCCATATTCCCGTACCATAGAAAAATATTTCAAGCTAATAAAATCAGACAATTTTGTTTCTATTTCCTAGTTCCATTTTCTTTTAACGACTCATGAATGCAATGGCATTTATTGATAGTTATATTTACATTTAATTATAGAAATTTTTTAGGCAATTTCTAAATTTTTTATAATAGAAATGAGAACTAGGAACCAATTCTAATAAATCTAGAAGTCAATGTTTTTGTAATTAGCCCATAGATGACAAATTAAATTCGTGGCTTGCTTTATTCTACTAATAAACATGTTCTTACAATTTCAGCAATAAAGTTAAAAACAAAAGAAGGCAAACAACTCATGACTCTTTTTAATGTAGTAACCAATCTCGTATGGTTACAAACAAATGTTAAGGTTGATGTCCGACAAATGAGTAATATGAAACTCTCCAGTTCGATAGACTCACTGGTTGGGGTGGAGGCAGGGGCTATCGAGCTGTAGCACATTTTCAAGTACACATTACATTCAAGCTAAGCAACAAAGAATCCTCATACGGGTTGATGTCCCACAATCAAGTAATACCGAAGCTCCCCAATTAGAGATGGGGAGGGGTTAATGCCATATCACATCACGAATTTGTTCATTTTGCTTCCAATTACCAACAATATTGTTAAAACTGCTAGGCGCCCTAAGGCAACAAGACCCCTTATCACTCAAGGACTGGGTTAAGCCACTTGTTGACGCACTCGCCTGAGTAAGGCGAGGTGCTATTTCAAAGAAGAAAAAAAAAAAAAAAGGGCTCCAAAAATTCCATAAATCATCAATACAGATTTCTATATGCATCACTTTAAATAAATTTAAAAAAAAAAATAAAAAATAAAAAATAAACTCCATGATATTTTTCCAATTAGGTAAACTTAGCAATGAATAAAAAGCAATATCATTGATAATGCACTAATAACTATTCTTTATTTTCAAAGAAAAAAAGTTCACTTAAACTAACAACGCAAAAAAGTTATAAGATGCTATAATTTTTATCCACATCCATTACGATGTCATTGTCGTCGCTCGTGCTCTCATCACATCAATCACTAGATCTGCAGCTATCAATTTCCTCTTCTAATTCCTTTAAATCAAGGGAGATCTCATTTTCAACATTTGTTGATTTAGAAAATGAGCTTGAAGTCGTTTCTACAGTGTAAAACCAAAAAGTCCATGTGCTGCTTCTAGTTGATGGCCCATTCTTTTTTGTGAACCAATTATCCATTTGATTTACCCATAACTGAATTAACCATTTCTTTAATCCATTTACTTGACCTGGCCCATCTCTTTAACCCACTCTACAAAACCAATTGAGATTTTCATTCAAGGTTCTCCCTTTTTGTGACTTTCCGGAGAGGTAGAGAGAAACGAGAGAGAGATTGAGGGTTGACTTCGGTCCTCGAAGGAAAACGAAATGGGAGTAGGCTTTGAGTTGCACTGGATTTCATATCATTTTTCGTCATCCTCAACCTCCATTTCACATCTTCACAAGTTAATTTCAGATTTTCTTGGGCTTCCTTGCTTTCTTCTCTGAGATAGATGAACTCTTTCATTTGAACTTGAAATTTAGTTTTGAATTTCAGTTTAATCTTGATTGTATTGGTTTTATTGGTTTTTTTTTTCTCAATGCATGTGCTAAATATATGATTTTTGTTGAATTAAATATATAAATTCAGATTCATGGATTGTGTAATAATTCTTGGAACAATTCACATGAATGTTGATGGGTTTATCTCTCTAGGACATGCATTTATCAACTAAAGAGAGACCTGCGTGCTATGTTGATTGACGTGCGTGCATGTATTCGAGTTTTAGACCTATCACGAAGCAGGCAGGTATTGGTTGGTCGCTTGGAAATAATGGAAAAGGTGAGAAAATCTGCATTTAGAACCCATAAACATGAATCAGTTGTGTACCTTGCAAATGACAATGGCCTTGACCAGTCGCGTTCAGGTGGTGGCTAGCATTGTACAGTACTGTTCCTGTCCATACATTGCCCTTATTTCATGTATAGGTTCCGACAATCCCAGGGAGCGTCCAATGGTGGTTCTGCATTATGATTGATTGATTCTTTTTCTTATATATTGAAATTCATGATTCATTCTTATTGTTCCTATGTTGTCCTATGATGAATGTATAAGTTGGTCAATACCATAGATGATTACAGTTTCATCATAGATGGAATGAATACTTTGAATATATCACCATATGTTGATTGTCATGTTATTATCTTATTAGGTATGCCCTATTGTTAAAGCACATATTGATTAAATTAATGCATAATTGTATTGATTTGGCTATAGTTATTATTATCATTGCCCGGATTATTATTTATTAATGGTTTTATGCACACAGTGCAGGGTTATGACTATTTTAGGGCAATGAATACAATTGGTATGATATCATGCATGGGAATGGGAACTAAGCAAGCTCCTACAATGAAAGGCCCCGTTTCTGAATAGGCTAGTCAGCTTCAGTTGGTTTGCCTGTTGTAGACCCTTGGTATCAGATCTGTAAATTCACTGTGGGTGTGGTGTCCCCTACGTATCAAAGCTCATAAAGGCGCTAGCTAAGGTTGGTGTAGAATGGATAATTTAAGACATGTCTGAGTCAGTTGTATTGAGTAGCATCATTTATATGTAATGCACTCCCTATTATATGCTTTAAGTGCAACATTACCTTATTGATACTGTTAAATCGTGAACATGAGCTTTATTGTTTACATGTTGACTTGCTATGCAACATACTATTTTTATAACCAATCTACCCATCATAACATGGATAACATATCACTATCATAACGCCTACTTGCATATAGGCACTGGGAGTTTGGGCTACCGCTAATATCATAATACCTACTTACATATATGCATCTAAGAGATTGGACCACTGCCACCATCTTAACATGGATCACATATCACTATCATAAGCTTAGAAGGTCACGCCTACTCGCTTTTTTAGGTAGCAATTCCAATGCAAGTTGAGATTGCCCAAGACTATTGTTAACTTGGCCATCTCAAGTTATCTATTATCGGTTGTACCTGACTTGCAGGTACCTTTTCTCAAACTCACAATGTACTTAATATTACTGCTTGAATAACTAATAATTGTAAACTACCTATGTTATTTTTGGCATAATATCATACTCTGTACAAATTATTCATTTTCCTTCAGTTTAAAAGGTGTGTTTAAATGCCTAGCCATCTTAGTATATCTATATTGTACTGTTTTGTCCACTACACCAAACTTCATAAGATGTGCCATTTGACTTTACCATGGACTAGGATTTAATTGCCTTAAATTCTAGTTAGTTCTGTGAATCCATGCCGTTCACCCTTAGGTTGAACCTAGAGAGTGACAAAGCGAGCCAGAGTGGATTGTGCTACATCTTCCAAATAACTACTTTCAAGCTACACAACAAAGAACCGAAGTAGAGGTTGATTTGTAACAATTGAGTAATATGCAACCTCTTCAATTGGGAGAGGAAAACAAAAAACAAAAAAAAAACTCCATAGAGCAGACAAAATGTTGGTTACAATATGACACGTGCATACACATGACAAATGGTTTGACATGGCATAAAAAAATATATATTAAGGTAATATTGTGCTCTTTACACACTGTCAGTTCCCAATATGTTCAAGTTTTACATTTTTTGCAGTAATATTGTCCTCTTTACACAGATTGTCAGTTCTCAACATGTTCAAGTTTTAACGTCTTTTGCCCATTTGGAAATCATTAACTTATTTGGACGTTTAGGTTATTATATATTTTGGCTTACTAAGTCATTACTTCTTTGCCCAATTGGAAATCATTAACTTATTTGGACGTTTAGGTTATTATATATTTTGGCTTACTAAGTCATTACTTCGTCAACTTTTTTTTTTTAACTTTGTTTGGTAGTACTACTAGAGATACCCTAAGGAGATATGGTCTTCATAGGATGAGACTTGAACGATCATGTAGGTCGCGATATAGATGGACACGTAAGAGTACGTGGGGGATACGAATACGGTAATAGAAATGAAGAAGGGAAAGATATTTTGGAGTTTGCAATGGCTTATGATCTCATGGTGACTAATACCTTTTTTAAGAAGAGAGAGGAATATTTGGTGACTTATAAGAGTGGCTCCTCAAGGATAAAGATTGACTTTTTCCTAACTAAGACGTAAGAGTACATGGGGGATACGGATACGGTAATAGAAATGAAGAAGGGAAAGATATTTTGAAGTTTGCAGTTGCTTATGATCTCATGGTGACTAACACCTTTTTTAAGAAAAGAGAGGAATATTTGGTGACTTATAAGAGTGGCTCCTCAAAGATACAGATTGACTTTTTCCTAGCTAGGAAAAGAGACCGCCTAACTTGTAAAGATTGCAAGGTTAAACGGGGGAGAGCTTGACTTTCTAACATAGGTTGTTGATCATAGATGTGCAGCTCCAAAGATATTCTAGAAAAAAAAAGTTGTATAGATGCTCAAGAACTAAATGGTGGAACTTGAAAAGTGATAAGCTACTAATATTAAGAGAAAGAGTACTAGAGAAAGATAGTTGGGCGGTAAATGAGAGTGCAAATATTATGCGGGACAAGGTAGCAGAATGTATTAGGAGGGTAAGGAAAGAAGTCTTACGAGAATCCAAAGAGAGTGCTCTTGCACAAAAAAGAGGCTTGGTGGTGGAGTGAAACCGTCCAAGATAAGATAAGAGTTAAACGAGAGTGCTTTAAATTTTGGCAAAAAGATAGAAATGAAGTGAACTTGGAGAGGTATAAGGGAGCAAAACGAGAAACCAAAAAGATAGTTAGTGAGGCTAAGGCAAAAGCATTTGAGGAGTTATATAGGCGACTCGACACAAAGGAAGGCAAAAGAGAGATATTCAAGCTTGCTAAAGCCAGAGATAAGCAAACCAAGGACTTAAACCGATTTAAATGCATTAAGGATAAGGAGGGAAAAGTATTAGTAAAGGAGGAAGAGATAAAGGAGCGGTGGAAGAGCTACTTCTACAAGTTATTTAACGAAAGCAGTAATAGTGACATACAGATGGGGCAGCTTATCACTTCTAGTGAAGCATTAAATCATATGTGCGATAGGAGAATCAGTAGGGAAGAAGTAGAAGAAATAATGAAAAAGATGAAGAATGGAAAAGCGATCGGGCCAGATGGCATCTCTATTGAGGTTTGGAGGTGCTTGGGGGAGGATGGCATAAGTTGGTTGACAAAACTTCTTAATGTAGTGCTAAAGAGTAAGAAGATACTTGATGCATGGAGGAAACGTATTCTTATATCCATATACAAGAGCAAAGGAGATATTCAGAACTGTGCGAACTACCGAGGGATTAAATTGATGAGTCATACGATGAAATTATGGGAGAGGGTTACTGAGAGAACATTAAGAAAGATAACAAACGTTTCAGAGAATCAATTTGATTTTTTGCTTGGAACAGTATAGAGAAGGTTAATGGAATAGTATAAAGAAGGTAAAAAAAAAATTACATATGGTGTTCATTGCTTTAGAGAAAACCTATGATAGGGTTCCTAGGGAGATTTTATGAAGAGT
>JAVXUM010000046.1:5233156-5252236 GCA_035590655.1 Pouteria glomerata
TAATTAAATTAAATTATTTATAATTTAATTAATTTAATGTATATAAAATTATTTTAATAAATTATTAAATTAAGTTAATTAATTTTAATATAATTTAATAATTAATCTAATTTAATTATTTATTTAATATAAAATATATTTTATTGAATTTTTTTAATAAAAAATATAATTAAATATTGATATGTGTTTTCATTCGCTGTCTCTCAAATATTAATATTTTGACTGTAATGCCGCAAAATTTACATCAAACAGCCTTAAAACAAAAAAAAAAAAAAAAAAAAAACTGTGAAACTCCCTGTTTGGACTACCAATATTTACCAAATTTTAACTACTTTTTATATTTTCTTTCAATTAAATTTTAATACATATCACCTTTATATCAAGGGAATGTTTGGAGCAACGAAAAATAATGAAAAACGTAGTTTGAGTGATATCTGAATGTTTGGTGGCAAACCACATTTTTCAGAGATGAATAGCGAAAGATATTGACTTTTGCAGAGAAATCTGTCAGAACGGTTTTCAAATTTTTTCAAAAAATATTGACAATGGGTCTTATTTGGTAGTTTGGATAACGGTGGTCACATTAAAAAAAAAAATTACAGCAATTCTATTAATCAAACTTGAATTATGCAATTTTTTCTAGAATTGTAATAAGTGTGAATGTGAAAAAAGTAGTAAAAAATTTTAAAGGTTTTGAGAGTTTTTTTTGGAGTTTTTCAATATTTTATAGATCCCCAAACACCACCAAATTAATTATACTTTTATTGTACTTTTTGTCATTTTTTTTTTTCCAAACATGCCCTTAGTGGGCAAACGTTTTCCCCATTTCCAAAAATTAATATGCTGTTCCCTCGCCATGACAAATTCCACTGGATGTCGACACAGACATATATATACATATACATATATATATTATATTTGTAACATACTTTCTGCGCAAAGCAAGCATCTGATCCTGGTCTTTTTATCTGTTTCTTTCCACCCCACTCAAATTCTTTTACCCCTGGAATCACTTTTAACTTTAGTGCGTTGCACAAAATCAGGGTCTTTCCTTGCATCATTCCCACCATTTTTCCAAATCTATACACCCTCTTTTTTATGATCGGAACTTGAATATCCGAAGAGCACATACACGTCCATTTGTCAAGTTTTCTACCAGACATTGCAAAATAAGCATCATGATAATAAGCACCTATATGTCAAACTTTTTCTGAAAGTATCTTAATTATTTTCATACAGAGTAATACTAAAATATTAAAAAAAATCACTAGAAAATGTTAGGTTAAACTGCATTTATTACACATGTATTTTGAATCGTCTCAATTTACCTCACATAACTTTAAATCATCTAATTTACTCCTTTTGCCAAATTTATGGACACATGGTATTTTTGATTAATTTATTATTAATGATAATTGACAAAAGAGATAAAGTGGAACGATTTAAGTTACATGTCTTAAAATAATATTATAGATAAAGTACAGAAGTGCCAAATATAATGTAAGAACTTGTCAGTCTCTTACTTTCGATAAAAACATGAAAATATACTTTAATTACAAAAGCGCCATTACCATATCATTTAGTAAATTATTTCTGATAACTTCTTCTGCAGATAAACATTTTTGGTTCATTTAATCTCAGCACTCATCACCTCCGCAGGAGCCTCTTCCTGGTTCACTATTTCCATTATGCGTTGTAGCTCCTGAGCAACGTCCTTCATGCAAGGCCTGTCCCCTTTCCTCTCCCTCAAGCAGGCAAGTGCAAGATCAGAGAAAAGCTTCACACTCTCCATTATCTTAACAGGAGGCTCCTCCTCCTCTCCCACCAACTTTCTGTCCATGACTTCCGTGATCAAGCCACCATTAGCTCGCTGACTGACATACACAGCCAGATTCACATCCTCGTCACCACGCGAGAGGTCAATTGCCTTCTGGGAGGTTAGAAGTTCGAGCAACACAACCCCGAAACTGTAAACATCGCTCTTATCAGTAAGTTGGTAGTTGCGATAGTACTCGGGGTCCAAGTAACCTAGTGTTCCCTGAGCGCAGGTGGACATGTGACTCAGCCCCGGGCGAGCCAATCTGGAGAGGCCAAAATCTGCGACCCTTGCGTTGAAGTCGTCGTCCAGAAGTATATTTGTCGACTTAACATCTCTATGGTAGATGGGCGTGTAAGCCGAAGAGTGCAGGTATGCCAGTGCTTCAGCAGTTTGTAAAGCAATTCTTAGCCTTGTTTCCCAATCCAGAAAGGTGGTGGAGGAGCTCTTGCGATGAAGATGTTCGTGGAGGGTCCCTTTGGAAATGTACTCGTAGACCATCAGTGGCTGCTCGGCTTCCACGCAACAACCAAGGAGCCTAACCAGGTTCCTGTGATTTACCTGAGAAAGAATCCCAACTTCATTGAGCACTTGCTGGGTGCTTTTATTGTCACCAACTTTCGCTGACTTAATGGCCACAGTTGTCCCATCTTGAAGCTCACCTTTATAGACTTCTCCAAAGCCACCACTCCCCAGGATCCTGTCTTTGGAGAACCCATTTGTTGCTTTCTTCAACTCTTTCAGGCTAAACATCCTTGCAGATTTTCCACCGTTGCTTGATTTTAACAGGTCTTCTCTTGCCTTTGCACGCTTCGCCCGGTTGGAATATTCCCAGGATTTTCTCACTGTTATTGCGGCCATTACTGTTGCAAGAGTGAAAAAGGAGACGACTACAATTGAAACCTTGAAGGTAAGCCCAGATTTTAGGTTCTTCTTCTTCTTTCTTGAGCAAGTGCCAAGGGCAGGGTTCCAATAGTAGGCCCTCTTGCAAAAGCATCGGAGTACACTTCCATCCCCAGGTGAACACTTTGAATTCACAGAGCAATCAAGTTGAGATTTACAAGCTGGTTCTGGTGGAGAAGCCCATTGAATTTCTAACCCTTCTTCCCACTGATTTGCAGGTTTCTCAGGATCCAGATGAAGTACGCTTCTAAATCCTTTGCAGCCTGAGCTGTGCAGCCTTATCTTGTACGCTGATGGCAGGCCACCTGCAAGGAAAGTGCAACATGGGTTCAAGCCAGTTGCACACTGGTGCGCACGTTTGCTGTCAATGCGTCCTGAATTCTCTAGGTAACGGTGGCAAAGACTAGAAGAGGTGCAATTTAGAGGAGAGATCAAGAGTCGCGGGGAGCAGTTGAAGAGGAAGATGGTGTTGGAAGAAGTGACGTTGAAGGGGAGAGTCTGGTTTAGCCATAGCCCTTCACTTGCCAGCATGTCTTGGGTTACACATGAACCAGAGAGCCACGGTGATGGTTGCACCACCAGGCGTCGAGATGAAGTAATAATTCTGAGAATGAGATAAGAACTTCCATTGAGTGCGTCAAAGTAGAGTTTGTGAGAAAGGGGATCGCAATGAATAGAGTAATTTGGATCACCGCAATTGGGGTTGGTGCTTAAAGGATAGGGTACTTCAACAGAACCACAGTTTGGGCAAGTCTTTTGGGAAGAAGAGTAATGAAGGAAGTGAAGAAGGAAGAACACAGAGGCATAAAGAAGAGGTGACTTCGGATTGGGTTTGGTTATGCTCATTCTAAAAGAACAAAGGGAAAGCAAGAGAAAGGAAAAGATTATGGAACAAAGAGGAAGGAAGATGCGTAAATAAAGGCTATGAAAGGAGAATAAAATGGCTGCAAGAATCTGTGTTAAAAACTCCACAATCCTTTGGTGGGAATTACAGTACGGTGGGATTCCTTTTGTATGGAGCACAAAGAGATGGATAAATCCAACTATATAGACACAGAAGAAAATGTTTAACCAGAATAAAC
This sequence comes from Pouteria glomerata, assembly GCA_035590655.1. NCBI lineage: Eukaryota > Viridiplantae > Streptophyta > Magnoliopsida > Ericales > Sapotaceae > Pouteria > Pouteria glomerata. Next base: position 5,236,958 of record JAVXUM010000046.1, read on the forward strand.
TAATGAGTTAAAACAAATGCATAAAAAGGCACAAATCACCAAAATAAAGAAATATTTAGAATTGAAAGGGTAAATTACACTTAAGCACACTTAATTTTACCACCAACCTTATTTAAAGACCAGTATTTTAACTTGTCCCACTTTGTTCTCTCTATTTTTAAATCATCCCACTTTGTTCTCACTTTGTCTCTTTCGTCAATTATTGTTAAAAAAATTGACAGAAAACATAATATACTTATCGCACACAATGCACACATAATATTTCTCGGTAATGAATTTGACTCAAGGGGCAAAAGCCGAACGATTTAAAAATATATGGGTAAAGTGGGACGAGCAGTCAAAGTGATATTGAGGGTAAAGTAAATAAGTGCTAGCTATAATTTATCCAAATTAAAAATCTTAGTGCTATAGTATTAAATAATAGTAGTTGCACTACGATAATTACTTGATTTTTCCGTGTACATGTGGATCATTAACATTTATTATATTAGCAAGAAGCATGTATAAGAACAGTTGTCTATTACATGATATAATATCTGTTTCATAACTTAAAAAAAAAAAAAAATCAGAGTCTCATAGCATAATATATAAAGCAGCATTAAAAAAAAAAGTATGATCTGCCAATGAATGAACAGAAACAAGTATATATGTGTGTGTGTAGATCTAGCATTGTGCTCTACAGTTTTGAAGGGGACCAGATGCAAACTACTTTCTGTGCATTATTTGGTACTTCTGAATATTCCAATTATGAAGCAAGCATGCCATGCTACCATTGTAATGAGGCAGTTGCTACTGAAACAACTCTTTAAGCTGAAGCAGCAAAAACCTCAATACAATGCATTTAATTTTGTAAGTCTTAAGTATATCCATTGAACGTCTTTTAATAGTCTAAGAAGCACGAACACTGACCTGAGATATCGACATGACACAACACAACACGGATGCGCCAACTTGACAATTTAAAAATGAAAAAAAAAAAAAAAAGGAAGACACGACACAACGAGATCTCGACAAAAATATATAACAATAACTAAAATTAAAATGTATGTATCTCAAATTTTACAAGTCAAAAAGAAGTTACATAATGATAACATTCCATAAAAAATGACAATAAAACTATATTCCATAACTTAATAAAAAAATTATAAAAAAGGTGAATCCAATATGTGTCCAAAATGAACCCGTGGCATGTCCAACTTGTGTCTGAACCCCCCCACCCCCCTCCCCCAACAAAAAAAAATACAAATTGGACACAATGAAAGATAAGTCCGAAACGTGTCTAGGATGTGTTTGAGTCTCTCGTGTGTCCAACTTACAACAATCTTAATGGTGAGTCCATGCTTTGTAAAACATTCAACACTTTCATTATCAATACTTCCTTCCCAGTGTCTACCCCTTGAATAAAATTTATTACATATTAAAAATCTTAAAATTGTACGCTATAAACTTCCATTTCATAAGCTCAACAATATGATATCAATGTATCAAGGGGCAATTTTTTTTTTTTTTCTTTTTCACTTCAGGAACAAATGAAAAGTGGATTCACTGGTTCCAGTTTGAGGTAAAATTGTACAATTTCAATTTTGCAGAAAGTAGTCCCTTGTGCTCTCGGCACAGCAAAGGACTAACAGTGGGCAAACATGATTATTCTTCAAACATTCTAACCGGAGACTGAAACAGGAAAATAATATGAGTTTTGAGTTCCAAATAGACAAATAACGCTAGTAAATGTGCTTCTCAGCTCCCACATTCCAATCTGAATGGTCAGAGTTGGACATCCAATTGTAGATCCCCCATGCACTATCAGCATAGGCAAACCAATCCTAGGGCTGCCCTGGGCTGTAGCCTAGGTAACCTGGCCCAAAAAAATTTTCCAAGTTCAACTTTAGCCCATCCTCAAATTTTGTAACTAGCTCACTCGGTCTTTAAACCCTTTGTTTAGCCTAAATATTTGTAAGTTAGCCCATTATGTCTTTAAACTCTTTGTTCAGACTAGGCGAACTACAAATTCGTACTTTGCCCTTGATTATAAAAAGTAAAAATTAGAATAAAATGCAAGCATGGCAAGAGGAAAGTGAAATAAGTGTCACATTACAATTTTGTTTCGTGTGTGTAAATGTTATGCTTCGAATATTTTACCCTCCTAATTATGTTTTGTATATTTCAAGAAAACATAAATGGTTTAACATTTTTACTCGACATAATAAGGGATTAGATGTTAACTTTTCGAGGAGTGTGCGAAAAAGGTGTAAGAAGTTGACAATTACTTCTATAACAATTACTCCTTATCTTTTAACCCCATACCGAACACATCTCAAGTTGAGTAAACAATAATTGAAAGTTAAAGTGTCACTATTCATATTAACCCGCACTAGAGTAGTAAGATACCATCAACTGAAGTAGAGATTACCTGTTTGAACTCTCTTAATATTATAAAGCTCTGAGTCGAGTTAGGAGTTCTAGGAATTAGTCCCATGAATATGAATTTTTCATTTGCTAAAGAAAAGATCTCAACATTGTCAATAGAAAGGACAAAAAATTTCATTTCAGATTAGATATATGCAAAAAAAGTTTAAAAGAAGAGAAGGAATACTCTGGACTAAGTGGCTGGATGCATATATACAAGGAATACTCATGACAAGATGAAACCAAAGTATTAGAGGTAACAAGTGTACAACCTGAAAGATAGCTCAATTGATAAGATCTTAGTTCGCTCTCCGCTGGTTATTCATTTGAGTCTCCTCAGGCACTGAAAGGCTTGTACGCAAGCAACCAATATGAATGGTAAATTATTACGAAATTAATCATAAATTAAGTGTACCATAACCATGCTGCAGCACGAGATATCCTTTCACAGCTTCAGGGTCACCCCTCCCCCCCCCCCCCCAATCTTCTTACCTAACACATGAACAGAAATACTACCAGCATTAAGATGAAACTTGATTCTGGAAAAATTGGAAGGAAAACACAAATTTCAGATAATTACTTTAGCATTGACACTCAATAGACCAATTGGCATGCAAGGATATTGGGTCTACATTGACGACCAGCCGTGGAAGAAATAGTTGCAATGTGGAACTATAAATTTGGCTGCATCGAACTAACATCAGCTTCACTAACAAATTGCATGATACGCATTCAAATTTAGTTGAAGAATGGGATTCAGGATTTTCTAGGGCTTTGAATTTTTTCAATATGTTGGGCACCAATAATATTGTTCCAAATTTACAAAGAAATTACCCCTAAAAACCCACAAGAGCCATTAATGCAGCAGAGTGGACTAAGTTGCTGCTAGCACACAAACCCGTCGCTCTGCCCTTCCCAATTGAAAACATGGTAGTGTAGCCTTGGAGGAAGAAAATGAGCGGCAACATGACAATGCGTTCGTATTTCTGCTGAGGCGTCTCCCTCTTGCGGATTCAAATAATCCCCCTACGTTTTCACTAGTAAATCCTGCGTGGCCAGATGCGGACGGGGCCAAGGGGTCAGTTGATTTCACTGACAATAAAATTAACATTAAATGTTTAATTAGCATTAAGTTTCTAATATAATTGAAACCCTAAAAAAAATAGTTCATATTGAAAAAATTATAATAATTCATAAATTTTAATTTTTTCTTTAAAATTTTAAATTCCAGCAATTGTTACATGTGTTTTGATCTCTCTCCAATTAATTTTTAATAACTACTATAAAAAAAATGCAAATTATAATATTTTTAATTTAAAAGATTTAACTTCTTAGAAATCATAATTGAAAAAATTTAAGTTAGTAATTTTGATTTATACATAATTTTAAGTTCTAAGAGATGAAGGGTTTAGATTTGGTAATAATAATCTAATGGCCTTAATTTAATTTAATTAAAATTAATTTTAAAGTAAAATTAAAAGTAAAAGAAATGTGATTGATAGATACAAAATATAAAAAGTTACATGTAATTAAAATGCAATCAAATCTAAACTTTAGCTGTTGTGTTTGAGAGCGGCTTAGATGATTTAAAAGGATATATTGTCACACAGTTTTTTATTAACAGAAGAAAGAATACCCAAAAAGTTAATTTTGGTATTGGAATATAAAAGATTTTTTTTTTCCATGTTTTGGGCTTAACTATCTAATGTTGGCCACTAAATTATGAGAAAGAAAGATGGTAGAGGACTGCAAAGCTGGACAGGGAAAGAAAGTAAGAATCATCCTAGAGTGAACTGAACTAAGGAGACACCTAATAAGGATGAAAGCTTTTGCATTCAAAAACAAAGAAAACGCAGAGGTCACAACTCTCTGATTTTCAGAGTCCAAATTATGAACGTTTATCATTTAAATCATGCTAATTAATAACGTCGAGTCCCTCCAATGTAGGAGCCAACAGGACAATGCCAAATGGTTCATAGAATCATGCTTTTAGAAAGTGGTTATGTTTTAGGGGTTAAAAAATTAGTTTGTTAAAATTTTTTAGTCGGTTGGATGCAACTTTTATTCTGATAATAATAATTTCAAGGATTACAGAAATATTTAATACTTATCCATTTTAATAAATTTTAGATATATCATAGTTTCATTATTAACAAGTTCATTTTTTCTTTTTTTTTTCTTTTTTTTTTCATGTACGTGATGTTATTTTTTAACTTTGATTAAATAAAATTATTAATTTTTAAAATTAATTCTGTACTCTATATTGAATTTCAAAATTTAATATAAGAATTACATTTGACAAATACAATAATTAGTAACTTTTAGTATGATTTAAATTATATCAAACCCACTTCAATATTTTCCTTTTTTTTAATTCTATATGTCAATCAATTTCATGTCGAATCTCCAAGGATTAAACATCTTGGATCATTCAAAGAAATAACGCATTCAATTGGATTGAAAATTTAAGAACAGTATTCATGTTTTGGGGGCAACAACTAATAGGAACCCAAATCACGTAATAGTTAAGAACTTTTATTACCAGTCATTAGTTAGTAACACCTCCATTTTCTCTTATCTGGGAAGTTAACGGTTTTTTTAAATTTAACTTTACAGAATAATACGAGGGTTTTTTTTCATTGCCGTTTCAGTTCTTTGTGCAACGATTATTGCATTTAAATTTCTAATTATTTTACATCCATCACGTTCCGTGCCCCTCGGACCCAGACCCCTTGCTATTTTTTCTATCATTTTTATGTTATTTTCAATTTTAATAGGCTGCTTTATTTAAAAGTTAAAAAAATCTTTTATGAATTCCATCTTAATTTTTGAATGAAATAAACTGTTGAGATTTATAATAACAAATGAATGATAAGAAAAACAACAATGCTATGAGTCTCGCACCCTGCCGTGTCTTACACCGACCCCGCTCTCACATCCGCTCACTTGGGGCCCGCATGGGATGCAGGATACGAGATTTTTCAGATTTTTCTGTGAGATCCGTGCACTTTTTCTAAGAAAAGTAGGGGTGTGCCACTTGTGTGTCGAACCGGCCTCTTCTGTTATTTTTTTCTTTCATTACACGGTGTTTTGTGAGTCTCATTTTAATTTTTGAATGAGATTTGACAGTTGAGATTTAAAATTACAGTAAAAAAAAAAAAAAAAAAAGCGCAGGGAGCCCGGTACGTGTCCCTTACACTGAAATAAACCCCCCTTCCTTCCAAATGATTCCTGCAGTGTCATTCATGCACTTGAACAAGACCTGCTGGGATGGAAAAGACGCTCATCCTCTGCTTTGCCATCAGAAGCCAAACCCCTTCTAAAGCACTCGACTTCATGCTTCTCTCTCTCATCCAGTTTTAGTCTCCTCTTCTCACTTCCTTCCGCCACCCATCTCTTAAGCTTCTGGATCAACTTTGGCCTTTTGGAATGAGTTTGTCGTGCTCGATCATCATCGTTGCCGTTACACTGGCTGTTAGTGCTGACTCCAAAGCCAGGAGACTCTCCATGGCCCAAATCAACAGACTCTTCCAGCTGGTCATAGTTTTCTGAACCAAAATGCCCAATTTCTTCACTTTTGTCCAACTCCGACTGGCTCTGTCTCTCTTCTGTTTGTTCTTGATTCCTCCGCGCCAGCTCATGCCTCAAGCACGCGTTGCACCAACGCAAGAATGTCAGTTCTGTCACTTCCACTGCTCGATCCCTCTGGAGTTGTTCTAGTTCCTTTACTAGCTTATTGTAATCCTCTGAGGTTATTCCTTCTTGAATCTGCAAAACAAAATAATTTTTTTCTGACTCAAAATAGGCCCCTCTGTGCATGGTTTAATTTCTAGCATTTGCTTTTCTGAACATTAAAGTGGTCCTGCTTCTTGGTCAAATTTATTAATGAAAAACAGTGTCTATATTGTCTGTGACTGACATGTGACGTTTTTCGTCACATTTTTTTTTTTTTTACTAATGGAAGGGGTAAAGAAAACTTGGATTAAACAAAATGAGACAATTAAAGTGAGATTAGTGGTAAAATACAAGAACCCAATACGCGGGTATTTTACTAAGTCACAGTATGAGTACTAATTGCAGGCCCTCCCTTGTAAACCAATGCATTGAAAAATAGGAAAAACAAAAAACAAAAATTAAGCTCAGTAGATGAAGAAATGCTAGAACCTGGGATGAAGTTGAATTTTCTTTCAACTCTAGCTTGTTTGAGGTCTCTTTCTTCTCCAGCCGAAGTTGATCCACAACAGCTTGGAGCTCTGTAATTTCATCCTCCATTGCTTTTACAACACTGGACTTCCTTTCCAACTCCTCCCCATTCCTCAAAATCTCCTCTTCTCTAGCTTCAATTTGCATATTCTTTTCACTTATGAAAAGAGACAGCGCTTTTGTTTTTCTTGAAAGCTTCTTAACCCTCCTGCGAAGCAACCTATTCTCCAATATTGCAAGTTCAAGCTCTTCCAGCATTCTCAAATACTCCACCACCATCTCTTCGAACCTCTGGTTCTCAGCTTCCATAGAAGAAATTTCTTTATTCAAGAACTCGACACGCGCTATCTCCAATGACAAATTGTTCCCAAGTTCCATGAGCTCTGATTCTTTCTCCTTCATATTGCAGTACTGAAGAAACCGCGTCTCCAGCATCCATTCCCTCTTCTGAAGTTCTTCAATCCGAATCCTCAGGCCTAAAATCTCCTCTTCTAAATGAGTTCTGTCATCAATTAACGAGCTTGTCAATAAATTTGTGGAAGGGGTACCTGTTAAGATAATTTGTTCTTCATCCTCCAAACTAGGCAAAGACAGGGAATCAATTGGGCTATGAAAGCTCTCTTCATCCTCTCTAGACTCTTGGTGAGGATAGACTTCGAGGGAATTTTCATTGTTTTCTGATGTTAAACCTTCTGATGAAACTGAGTTTCTTCTTGATCTGACCTTAGAGAAGATGAAAGCAGCCACTGTGACAGCCAAAGGAATTCCAGCCTTGAGGAGCACATGCTTGATCATCTCTGCCCTTGTTCTTGTACTTTCCATGTTGATGATAAGCAGCCACCAAATTAGAAAATTCAATGCGAAAAAACACAATTAAAGTGAACTATGGATGGATTCTTTGGATGGTTATTGAAATTTGTGGTGATCATGTGTGTTACTACATTATGAAGCCTTTTTCGGATGAGATTCTTTGCCTTTGTGTTTGCTTTAAACCTTCCCTTTTGCATAGAAAAATAGTGGGCTATTGCTTTTTGACCACGCCATAGCCTCAATATCTTCAATTTGGAATCTGGTCCTTTTTTCTTTTGGGTGATTGAAAGCATTTGCAATTGATGGGGTGCTTACCATGCTATATACATGTAATCATCACCATAGACAGGGGACAAAATCTTAGGTCATTCATGAAAAGGGTGACTGAGAAGGAGACGTCCCTTTCAGTTTTATTTTGGAACTGTAGAGGCATATGCTATATTTCTTAGTATATTTGTTCTTTAATACACATATGAAAAGTTGATTAGTTAGGGGGATGCTATGCCATATCAAACTCAACCAGAGACTCTCACTTAGTATCACACATACTGACCCCCTCAACTAAGGAAGGATGGCTCTAAAATAGATATTGTATCCATAATTGATATATATCGGGTATATATACTTTTTAGATATTTTAAGATATGTATCGAATACGCAATATGAAATATCTTATTATTTTATCATTTTTTTTTAAATATATGATTAAGAAAAATTTAGATTTAAATAGTTCAAACTCTTAAAATTATAAAATCTTATGACTTATATTTTGTTATATTTTATATATTAAATTATATATTAAATTAATTTTATTATGAATGTTATATTCATATATATAATTAATAAAAATATGCAAAATTTATATTTTTTAACTGTATCTCTACTATATCCGTATTCTCATTTTTTTAAAATTATCGCATCTATATTCGTACCTGTACCGTATCCCATATTTGTATCTGTATTTCTTACCCCTCAATTATACGGTAAAAATATACAAACTTATGTAACAATAAAAATTTTACTAAATGCTCAAACTCTAACCATCTATCTCAACTAGGAGATTAAATTCACAACGTAGTATTAATTGTTAGAATTATGTTTATAAAATTCCCAAAAATTTTCGATGTTATTAATGGTTGGTATTTATATATTATTTAATTAAGATCTTTTTATGAATTCTTTGTATGAAAGTTTCACACTTGTAATCTAAAATTGTTTTTTATTGGCTATTTTCATTAGGCCATTTCCTTTTATTTGTATTTGCCCGTAATTGCAATTTTTATTATTTTTCTTAGGTTTCAGACACAAATTTTTGAACCTCTATTGGTGTTTGGCTTATTAAAATAATTTAAAAAACTTCAACTTTTATTAAATTTTTTTAACTTTTTTTAACCAACTTTTGTCACGTCACTTTTACACAAATTTTTTTTTTTACAAATCAAAGTCCACTTTTATAAAAACTTGCATGAAAAAATACAAAAGTAGTAGTAAATCATGTAATTTTACCAACATAAAAAAAAAAGAGCATTAGTAATTTTTTGGCCAAAATTGTTGGTATAAATAATATCTAGACACATGGCAATCCTTCGAGTACTATTATATCGAGCAAGATAAATATTAATTTTTAACATCTTCAATCACAATGACTGGGTGACACGAGCAAATGAGGTGAATATTAGTTACTTCAAACTATTTATAATATTAAGTAATAAATTTAGTTCATTTACTGTTATTTCGTTTATTTATTACCAACTTACTAACTAAATAAGTTCATTATCTTATAAGTGGTAAATATAATGTGACATTTGGACGGTTTCTTATTGTCACATCGCACACATTTCTTATTTTCACATTGTATCCACTATTCTGATACCCACCACGCATATTGAATGTTAGGTGATAGATATTAAATGTAAAGTAAACTGTTTTATATGTATATACATATATGATATATAATAATATTACTTTTTTAATTATTTTCTAATTGTTTAATTATTCTATCTTACTATAATATAATGTTTCATGTAGAAATCAGGCAAATTCATTATTATTAGTTGAAACTCCGTTATTTTTTTCATTCACACTCAAGCCGTTTTTTACTTTACCATTAGAGAGATTTTGGTTAGAGACTCTTTTCAGTCATTTTCTAAGACGTTTCCTTGTTTTACAAGCTTGATTACGCGTGGTAATAATTTTTATTACAGCACAAAAAAAATTTTAACTCCAACAATATCACTCCTCCTAATATATGTATATATATACAAACTTTTAATATGGTTGGTATAGGGTAAAAAATTTAGAAGTAAAAGATTAAGGGAGTAATTGTTATCTGGATAACAGTTATTGGGATAAAAATTTATGATACTTACGTTTAGAATGAAAGAGTAAATCTTATCCAGTAATAATTATATTATATTTGAAATGGTAAAAGTTTTGAAAAGGTAAAAGTTAATTGTAAAGAGTTGTAAAGATATATTCTACGAGAGGTAATGAGAAAATGGTAAAAAATTTTAATTACCCTCTATTACCCATCCTTTCCTCAAAGTAAAAATTTACTCTCATATATAAGCAATAGTTACCTCTACAGTAATTGTTACCTTCCATCTAAACATATGTAATGGATGGTAAAAATTACTTGTACATAATTTATAAAAATGCTACACTTACTCAATTCAATTTATACCTTTGATTACACTCTAACTAAAATGACGTAGTTTTAACCCTTTAAGAATTACATTGAATTGATTTAAGAGAAAAACTAAGGCCTCATTTGGCAGTAAAAAAATAGGAAAAAATTTACCAAAAGTCTTAAAGTTGGTGTTTGATAAAACACCAACTTTTATCACTTTTCTACTACAGTAATTTGCTCAATCCAAAAGTTACTAAAAATTTTATCAAACATACAAAAGTTATTAAAAGTTGCTAAAAATTATCAAAAATTTTATTAAACATTTGAAAATTACTAAAAATTACTAAAAATTTTACTAAATAATTAAAAGTTGTAAAAAATTACTAAAAATTATAACTTGCTTCACTAAAAAACACATAAAAAATTGTAACTGACAATTTTTGACTAAAAATTACTAAAAATTGTGTCTCCAAACACCCTCTAAATTCGATCATATTAGTGAAAAAGAGAGGATATGATAAGACATGAGGATAATTTTATTCACTTAATCAGATAACTTAAGAAAATAATAAAATATAATTAAATTTTATTTTTTTGGGTTGGATTTCAAATGATATAAAATTTTTAAAATTTAAGTTGTGAAATGAAATCAATTCGAACTCATAAATTTTTATTTTGATTCTAAATATAAAAATTGATTAAATTTTTTACTAAATTAATAAAACACAAGCAATTTGACTTAATTAGGTGATTTTTTTAAAATTATATTTTTAAATATATATCTATAGTTTCATTACTTGTATAGAAATACTAAAGAGCTGAAACGATATTGTTTTAGGTAAAATATAACAAAAAAAAAAAAAACTGAAGGAAGTAAACACGACACTTGTTTTATTTACTTGGGAAGTAATATTTCTATACATATAAACTTTTAAAATTATGATATATAAGTCATAAAAACTACTCAATAGAATTGTAGAGTTTCAAACGATTGTGCCGGTTCTCCCAGGTCTTAAGCTTTGCACCTATAATACAGTTTGTAGAAACGTGAGCAACAAACCACTTGTGCTTACGATATATAAAAATATACTTTTTATAATGCATTTTATGAATCACTTAAAACAACAAATATAGCAAAAATCATTGAATACATTAACATAGTAGGATAAGACAACATCAATTTATAACATTTATTTCTCTTATTAACCTTTTCTTCATTTATTATTTTTTTTCCCAAGGTGGAAAAAGACACTATGTAAGATTATCCCATAATCAAAGTGGTAGTCTAAATCATCGTCGATTCGTATGTATGTATACCGTGAAACACTCCTGCCTTGTCGTTTATAAATCCGAATCTAAGGCCCATGATAAGGTTTATGATTTTTCGTCATTATTGTGGATTACTAGTCCACGGGCATGATTATCCAATCATGCAGAAGTTTAAGATCTTTCAACTTAAGAGCATCTCATGACCCTCCTTATTTTGTATAATGTCATTACTTTTCCCCAAAATTAACGTTTTCTTAAGTTTAACCTTTTTCTTGTTAAAGTTTAGAAATAATGTTTACGAGTGTATCAACTTTTTATTGGTAAATAACTTTTATAATTTCATGTCTCTATTATCGTTACAGCTTGTCTACTTTTATTTATTATTTATTTTTGCACTGAACATATATTCACTTTATTTTTAATGTATCATAGCATATTCCAGTGTTAAATAGCAAATTTTAGAAATCTAATAACAATTTTAGTGCGAACGAAAATTCGGTTATAAAGTATATATATTTTAACCCATATTATACATTTATTAAATATTATATACATATAGATTATTATTTTATAATATTTTAGAACAAAAGAGAGTAAAATCGGTCAAATCGGGAGAGTCACAGTGCCAAGGAAAAAACGGGCGCCGACCTAAAATTTCTTTATTATTTATTTTCTTCTTTCAAGAAAAATTATGTTTGGTTTTAAAAACTTAAAACTTTACTTTTAAAACATGCCAAAAATTATTCTCATAATCATTTGCTATGAAAGCAGGCATTACAAAAAGTATAAATAATATACTAATTTTCTATCTCGTTCTTTGTTAGAAAAACTGAAAAATCACCGTATGTCCAACTCAGACCTATTTTCCTTAATTTAATAGCACAAGTGTTTTTAAAACGAATTTAATTTGAAAATCAAAAAAATAATTTGAATTCTAGTACTAACTTTTTTCTTCTCTCTCTCTCTTTTTTTTTTTCTTTATGCTTTCCGTAACTTATATCTATACGTAATGTAGGTAGGATGATTGTGACTCAAGAGTAGGGGGATGACTTATGGGAGCTACGAGGCCGATTAGATGCGGTAAAAATTTTAGAGGGATGATTTATGAAGGGTGTATAAAATAATAAGGGGTATTTTTTATAGAGGATGGGCCCACATTGATATGATGCTTATGAAGGGTGGATAAAAAAATAGTTGGTTTGGATGGAGTATTAAGAAGGGGTAATAAATATTATTTAGTTTGGATGATTTTTTAAAAAGGGTGTATAAGGATAAATGTATGATGTAAGAAGGTGTATTATTTTTAAAGATCTCAAACCCTCTCCAATAATAATACACCTTCTCCCGTAAAAAATTTTCGCTGGACAAAAAATAATACAGAAAACTTTTTGCTTCCAAACTATGCAAAACAGGTCACATCGAGGCCTTATAGGGGGATAAGTTATCCCCCTTTCATTTGCTGGATCCAATCGGCCCCTAAGGGAGGCAAGGGAGATGAATGATGGGAGTAATAAGGGATTAGCGTGCCAGCAAGCTCCTTCTGTGGGTGCCACGTTTTTTTTTTCTTTTCTTTCTTTTTTTTTTTTTTTTTTTTACTTATATTAATGGTGTGTTTGGAGTGATAAAAAGTGAAATAAAATAAGATAAAGTAAGATAAGTTGTGAATTCATAATTCGTACATTGAAATAAATTTTAAAAATTTTTAAAGATTTTTGGAGACTTTTAGAATTTTTTTTTATTTGTTGACAAATCAAACAATACCTAAAACAAAACAAAAAGTTTTTGAGAATGGCGAGAAAGGGAGAGGTGATAAGAGAAGATAGAGAATTTTATCCAAAAAAAATTGACTTTTAATCTTTTATAAATATATCAGGATAATGAGTTAAAAAAATTAATAAAAATAATACTAAAAAGTATATAATTAATTTTTTAAAAAAATAAATAAAGACAATTAACTCAATCACCCCAATCTCCACCTAATAAAGAAGTTCAAATGACTCCTATTTCAACTCGGACAAGTCGGTAATTTTGCACTTCATTGGAGTTTTCTTTTTTTTTTTTTTTTTTTTCTTTCTGTTTCTTTTAAAGGATAATAATTAAAAACAAAAAAAAAAAAAGCTTATGACTACCATCTTTTAAAATGTGTTTGAACTATGAACAATAATTCAGGTTTAGCTTGCAGTTCCACAAAATATCATAAATCTTTATAAAATTTTAATTTTTTTAGACCTTTCACGAGACTACAATTTATATCATTCTTTTCATCATTTGTGGTCCTGTGTAGCTCCAAACGGAGCCCAATGTTAATGTACAGTTGCTGCCAGTCGAATCTTATGTTTATTTTAATTGAAGTGTACTTTTCAATGCGCGGACATCAAACTAGCCGGACGATGAAAGAACCGAACAAATTAGGTTGTCCCTCATTGATAACCATTAGAATGCCCGTACTCACGGCCCAAATATCTGTGTAAGGCACGACTTTCTCTCTCACAATCACTCCTACCATCACCACCAACCCACCCGAACCTCCCCTTTCCCTTTCACATAGGACAATCGTCTTATTAATGGTTGTTTCCTATTAAACAGATATTGTTTTACTACTTTTTATATTGTAGGTATATATTTGAGTATTATTTTGATTGAATTAGGTGTGTTTGGGAATTGGGATGTGTTTAATTATTTTTATAGGAAGTTAAAGTATAAAAGATCAAGTATCTTAATTTTTTTTAAATGATTTATAATTTTGATTAATTTAATTTTTTTAAAATAATTTAAAGATCATTTAATGATTCAAATAATTTAACGATTTTGATTTTTAGATAATATAAAAAAAACTGTTAATGTTTTATATTTAGATGAGTCTATTTATACTCTGCAAATTTATTCTTGTACTTCACTTTAATTTTTTAAGTTGATATGAAATGAATTTTTTGTAGAATGGTATTAAAACTACATAAAATATTTTATTAGAAGAATAGGGATAATTATGTAATTTTATTTAGTAAAAGTATAAAGTGGAGTGCAATAATGTATTTGTAGATTGCAAATTAGCTTACCTATATATAATTTATAAAGTACAGTTAAAAGCTAAAAAAATAAAAATAAATAAAATAATTATTGTTTTTATATTTATTCGTTAAAAAATTGAAACAAATATTTAGATAATTTAAAATTAAATTGGAAAAGAGAATTTTTATTACTATAATAATTTAATTGTACTTTATAAATTATAGATAGATAGGTTCTTTCACGTTCCATAAATAAATTCTTGTATAGGAATATAAATGAGTAGAGTACCCACAAAATTAACAAATCTCATTAATGAACTCGTTTATGTTTTACTCAAACTCATTTATTTTTTTTAATTAGAATTCCAAACTCGCCAAACTTACAAAACCTGATTAAGCACAACTGGTTAGATTATTCATTAAATATCTAATTTGAAATAAAAAATAAAAAAATTAGTAAGTGATAAAAATATTAAATTTATTAAACTAAACAAATTTATTGGTCAGCATCTAAATTTAACAAAAACATTTTTTTTGCCAAATCTATCAACAAAAAAATTACAAAAAAAAAAAAAATTATAAACAAATCTCAACATTTCTATCATAAGTTTCATTGATCTATACTTAAACTACAAAAATAAAAAAAGAACGTATATCATATTATATTTTTTAGGGATAAACTTATTAATATATAAATATATATTATATTATATTAAATAGATATTTAGCAGGTATTTTACAAGTATTGGATATCCTATAAGTATAAACGGATATGGATACTTTGCAAGTAAATTTTAAACTCACCTTAAACCTATACGGAGTATTAAATTTCAATCTCAAATCTGTCTTAATCGTATTAAGGTATATTTCAATTGATTTTCATAAGATTCAGTCAAGTATCCTTGTATACTCCAATTAATATTTTTTTTTTTTTTCAAGTTGATATAAATTTAA
>JAVXUM010000046.1:5252336-5272859 GCA_035590655.1 Pouteria glomerata
AAAATATGTAAATTAAATTAAACAAAAATTTAAATTTTTATAGACCTACTTGATTAGAAATTTCATTTAAATTAAATCACGGGCTTTTTCCTTTTTTCTTTTTTAAAAAAGTTCACTTATAATGTAATTATAAATTTTAAATATTTTAAATATGTTACTAATTGATTTAAAAAATATATTAAAAAATAAAATTAAATTAAATAGCAAAAAAATAATTAAATATAATTAAGTTATGTCTTCCATAACAATTCTTAGTATTTAATTTTTTAAATCACATATCATTAGTAATAATATTTTTGTTCGAGTTATTTGTATAAAATTAATTAAAAGTTTATTATCAAATCCTATACGCACCCTATATATTTATTATTTTTACAAATATTTGAATAAAATTAGATTTGGGATTAATTTTTTATAAATTTTAATTTTAAATTTAAATTGGTACCATATTTTTTAAAATATTTTTAATTTAATTCATTTTTATGAAATCAATCAAAAAAATTATTGTTAAATCTTGTGTGGCATTTTTAATAATGGTTAACTATCATCGCAAAATTTACATATTTAAATAATTAATTAGACTTAAAAATTAATTATATTTAAAAAAATGTAACTCTTCTAATAATAACGTCTCTTAGTATATTTTAAATTTAAAATACAAAAAAAAAATTGCTTGCTATTAAGCATGGTAATGTCTAAAATATTAATTAGGCTAAGGATTATTTTTTTTTAAGTTCAATTTTAAAATTAAATTAGTCATGTTGACCATCAGCTAAAAATCTAATTAATAATACTTATTATTTTAGTTATTTTTATAAATTACAAAGTACAATGAACAAAAATAATTTTTTTAGTTTGAGCATTTTTATGAAACCAGTAAAAATTGATTTAATAAAATTGAGATTAATAGTATTTTTAACTCAATCTAATTTTAAAAAATAAGTAAAGAATTAAAAAATAAAAATTTATATTAAAACTAACAAACAATTTGAAATAAAAAAAAGATTAAGTTATTAGAAAAGCTTGTAATTTAATATATATTTTAAAATAAATTTTAATTTTTGTAATTAAGTCAAATCAAAATATGATGAAATATAAAGTTTTAGTATTCATATGAAAAATCTTATTATGGTTATATTTATTGACTTTCTAATATTAACACAAAATATAAAAAATAACTTAATAATTATTTTATGAAATTATAAAATTTTGTTAAAATATTTTATTATATATTTAAAATTATATTTTTTTTTTAAAATATTATATAATTTTGCATATCCCATGAATCAAAGCTATTAATAAAATATAAAAATTAATATAATAAATTAACTTAATTGATTTGATAGATATATTTTATATACGTGGCCGAAATTTTATTTTATTTTATCACGAAAAAACCTTAGTATATTTTTAGGGTATAAATACGTTAACACTCTTATTGCTGAATTATTTTTTACACGTTAGTCATGTAACCAGCCAAATACTTGCCATAAAAAAAAAAGTGTTGGAGGCCCTGCTCACTTTCCAAGTGTACGATGCGAACCAATTATTATCAAGAAATGCGTTTGGAGTGATGCAAGGATAAGAAAGGTTTAGTTTAGTTTGTTAATAATTTTTAAAATTTTTAAAAAATTTATTTATTTTTATGAATTATAAATTTATAATTTATTTTATTTTATTTTTTATTATTTTAAATATATTAAATAAAATGATATAAATTATAAATTTGTAATTAATATAATAAAATAAAAAATAAATAATTTTTAAAACTTCTAATATTTTTATATTATTTTTGAACATTTTTTCTCACTCCAAAGGAGCCGTAGCTCAGCAGGTGACCTTAGCACTCCCCTATAAAACCCTCGTGCCTCTCATACAAATCAAAGCCGGGAACGTTTCTGCGTGCCCTCGTTTTCTGCATTCCTGAAGCGGCAGCAGCCACCTTTCTCTCTCTAAATATATACGTTTAAATACGTATACAACGCCATGGAGTCGCTAGGTTTCGCTCCGGCGCAACCGCCTCTTCTCCGCCGCAAATTCTCTAACCCAATCAAATCCCCCAGCAATGAAGCCTTCCGGAGCAACAGCGCCTCCAAAACCAAGCCATTTGTCTTCTTTACGCTTTCGAAACCGACAGCTGAGATCTCCCCCAAACCAGCCGTCGCTTCCCGCGAAAAACCGTTACAGGCTTCTCGGCCGCTGCCTCCACTGCTTCGAGTCTCCTCCAATTCGCTACAGTACGCTGCTGGTTTCCTTGGCGCCGTGCCCGACGGGGTTGTTGCCGATGGAGGGGATGATGCTCTCAATGCCATGGAGTATTTGACCAACATACTTGCGTCGAAGGTTTACGATGTCGCAGTGGAAACTCCGTTGCAACTCGCGCCCAAGCTGTCGGAGAGGTTGGGCGTGCGAATGTGGCTCAAGCGAGAAGATTTTCAGGCAGTGAGTCATCTATGCATTCAGATTCTTTTATATATTTATGTATATTACATACATGAATCCCCAAAAGTTCAAGGGGATGATGTGCATAAATTTCAATTGTGCTGCAAAATTTGAAGTGTCTTTCGTAATTCGCTCGCAGTTTAATCTTGCTTCTAATAATCGCAATGTGGAGATATTTTCGGTTTTCTAATTGAGTGGAGCCCTAAATTTTTCTGAATTTGTGGTTTTGGATCTTTTTGCCTTAAATGTTTTACATTTCATAAATATTCTCATTAATTTGTTCTTTTTCTATTTCAAGGAATTGCCTGAAAAGTTCATTCGACTAATTGCAACTTGGATATGGAATTTTTGCATTTAAGCTCAAATCAATGACTGAAATGGACCTTATTTGAGTTTCCAGAGGCAGTCAAGATTTGAATCTAGCTGACTACATGTCACTATTGCTCAATTTGAGCTTATATCAGGTTTATGGGTTAGCAGCCAGAGAATTTGTTACCATCAATTTTTGTTTTTGTTTTTTGTTTTTTTTTTGTTTTTTTGGGGGGGGGGGGGGGTTGTTGGGGGGATTATTAGACTACTTTGCTTGGCTGAATTATTTTTATGTTTAACTATTTAATTTTTATGCTAATAAATTCAAGGAGTAATTACTTTTTTACCCTTAACAAGGTAAAAATCACTTACAACCCCTTGAACTTTAAAAATCTATCTTTGTATCCCTTCTATTTTGCAAAAGTTGTAAACGGTGTTAAATTTTTAAGTGAAAAGGTAAAAATATGCATTAAAAACTAAAATACTAGGGTATAAATGTAAATTTTAAACTTGCTTAGAGTCAAAAACCACTATGTTTGATGGATTTATTATTGTTTTCACTTCAATGGATTTGTTATGTTTTCACTTTAATTCAAAGTATAAGGGATATAAAGGTAGGTTTTTAAGTGATTTTCACGTACAATTACCTCTAAATTCAAGCTTAAATGCAAAATTGCTATCTGCCAAACTTTTGGCTTCTATATAATGTTTTCGTGGATAACGATGTCATCATAGTTTGGAAGAATTTGAAATCTTTTTATCAGAAGTGCTGGAGTGACATAGCTTGTGTTTTGCTAATTCATTTGTAGGTTTTCTCATTCAAAATTCGGGGAGCTTATAACATGATGGCTAAACTTCCTAAAGAACAGTTGGAAAGGGGGGTTATCTGCTCATCTGCCGGAAATCATGCGCAAGGGGTTGCTTTCTCAGCCCGGAAGCTGGGTTGTGATGCAGTGATTGCAATGCCTGTTACCACACCAGAAATCAAGGTTAAATTACGTTTAATTTTTTCTTTATTTCTTTGTTATCATAATGTTTGCTGTGTTTTGAAATTGTGGTTTTTTATTTATTATACTATAGTTTTGAAATTGTGGTTTGTTTATTTATTATAATAACTATACAGTGGAAGTCAGTTGAGAAATTGGGTGCCACCGTAGTTCTTGTGGGGGATTCATATGATGAAGCACAAGCATATGCCAAGAAACGTGGTGAGGAGGAGGGTCGTACTTTCATACCTCCTTTTGATCACCCGGATATCATCATGGGCCAAGGAACGGTGGGGATGGAGATTGTGCGTCAAATGCAAGGCCCATTGCATGCAATCTTTGTGCCAGTAGGCGGTGGTGGTCTGATAGCTGGTATTGCTGCCTATGTCAAGAGGGTTTCTCCAGAGGTTTGTGTTTGTATTTTTGAGAGGCTATTGTTGGCCATTCTTTGTACATAAACCCCTGCGATGGTTTCACGCAGTTTTAGCAATTCTTCTACTTCCAGTATAACTTCTCCCATTTGGCTTCTTAAAAAGAATAAGCAGGTTGATGAATTATTACCCAGATGATATAACATAAGAAGGGGTTCCCCTGTCTCACACAATGAAGTGAAGAGAAAAGAAAGATAAAGAATAACAAGGAAATAAAAAAAAGCAGGATTGACTGCGCATTGAGATGGTTTTTACGTAGTCCGTGGTGGTTGGTGTTAGACCGGGTGGTCTAATGTTAGTGGAGCATTTTTAAACCGGAGATGGATGCAGTTTCAAAATTAAATACAATCATTGATAGGTGTAGACAAGTAAGCAAATCAAGTTCGATCCTTCTAACCCAAACCATTGCCTTTTTTTGGTCCTCTACCTTCATACCTCCAGTCAGTTATGGTAATTCTTAATGTCTGTGGTTCTTATAATGATACAAACTGATTTCAGTTAAAGTATTATGATTCCTAAAGTTTCAAACTGTGTAACAGATTTGCTTTTCTGCTCTACCATCTCCTTTTTTTTTCCTTCCTGATTTTCATTTGTGAATCTTATTTATCACTAAACAAATTCATAATGAGTACCATTTCATGTTTTGCAGGTAAAGATAATTGGAGTGGAGCCTGCTGATGCTAATTCAATGGCGTTGTCATTACATCACGGTAAAAGAGTCATGTTGGACCCCGTGGGAGGTTTTGCGGATGGTGTCGCTGTCAAAGTGGTTGGCGAAGAGACTTTCCGTTTATGCAGGGAATTGATAGATGGTATAGTTCTTGTTGGCCGTGATGCTATCTGTGCATCTATAAAGGTACTCTTCTGTTCCTGTATAATATGCTGTAATTTGGTGCTGTTAGTGTTCTTTCAACTGGTCCCTTAGTTTGTACAATCAATTCATCAATAATTTGGTATATAATGCAGAAAGCATTGTTCACTTTTGTGCCTTAAGATTGAATATCTATGTTAAGATCAGATTTGTGCAATTGCTGTTACAACTTGGGTTCTAGTGCCTTGTGGTCTGTCCTTTATGTGCTGTTTGAACTTGTGTGATGAATGTTGTTTTTAATTTATCATGCCAGGTTTATTTTGTCTCCTGTTTTGGTCTTGTCTTCTATCTAACCATAGCATAGCCTAGGAATGTTTGAAATAGATATCTTAATTATCATTTTCTGCTGATGTTGCCCTGGCCTATCATGCTTTGTATTTCTTCTGTTTGAATATAGTTTTGTTTCTTGTAATGAGAACCACATCCTTGCCTTTCTCATATATATGTTGGAAAACATCTGCTGAAAATTATATGCATAAGGAATTTCTTGGGGAAGATTATGTATTTTTCCATAGTCTTTCCACCATAAGCGGCCTAATATTTGTACAACTAACATGGTTCACTTATGATGCATTTTCATTTTCTTTCTAGGGTACTCCTGCATATCATATTGAATGTTCCTTGGTAGCTTGGTAGAGTTTATGGTTTAGTCTTTCTTATCATTCTCTTTCTCTAGTGATCTGGGGATTATCCATATCCTCATAATGGTCAAATGCTATTTGCGTGACCGTATTAGTGACTTGACGTGGTACACTATGGTTGAGACATCACATGTAAGTGTATGGGAAATATTTTTTCTTATTGAAGTGATTTATTTTATTCAAATACTTTATTAAATTAAAATTGTTCTTTAATAAATAATATATTATTACAATGATTTGTTTTATTAAAATTAAAGTATAAATTATGTTCTTTACTAATATAGTTTATTAAAATTAACTATTATTAAAAAATTAAATTTATTTTATGAAATTAAATTAATTTTATAGAAAATAAATATTTTATTAAGATAAAGTTAATTACTGTTAACAAAATTAATTACGAAACATGTTTTCTGTTTTTATTTTTGGGGAAAAATGATAATTGAAAAATAAAAAATAGAAAACTTAAATTGTTGAACACAAACTGAAAAACATAAATGCTATCAAACGGCCCCTAACTAATTCATTTTGTATTGAAAGCTAGGACTTTGTGGTTCTTATAGATCTAATCAATGCTACAGGGACTCTCCTTTTTTCTCCAATATCCTGGTGTGCATTGTATATGACAAGGGTATGCGTTGTGCATCCAACTCTTGCAGGCACTTGTTTGTCTTTTTGGCCTTTTTTCTGATCTTTGATTCTCATATCTCTCTGTTGATGCTGCTGCTTGTTGCATCTGTTACTGCTGCATTACAGTCTTCAAGATAGGAACTAATGTTGATTAATTGATGCAATATTATTTAGAGAGAACATTCTAATTCTAGTGTCTTTTTTCCTTCAATGGCCAATAAATTCTTTATTAGTTTCACCTTGATGAAAATTATTTCTGATGTTTGTCAGAATTAGGCAATCCAATTGGGGCAGTTTACTCCTTGATATTTTATTGCAGTTTCCTACCATTGTTTGTGTGGAGTTACTGGAAAAATGAAAGAAGAAAATGTTATGGGAAAATTCTTTAGATTTGAAAAGTTCTTGGGCACACTTATGATCTATGAAACTGTTTTATGGAGCAAACGTTTGCCACGTAGCATGATTACGTCATCCTACTCCTATACTGACGAGAGTAATTTGGAAACATTACTCATCACATGTCCATGTTTGGTTCAACTAAAAATTCACATCTTTTCATTGATAGTTTCCTTTCGAGTAAATTCTTCTGACGCTCGTTTAATTTGAGGCTTTTTAATCAAGGTTTTTGTTTCTAAATTTATTTAAAGAATATACAAATCAACAGTTAACTTACCATATCATGTTTGTTGTAGGCACACTAGATGTTTGAGTTTTTCCCCTTTTTTTGGACTGACAGCATTGAATTGCAGTCATGAAACCATTTATATGCAACAATGCAATCATGCTTCACTGAAAATATCACTAAACTTAAACGAGATTCCTAGATTCATGAGCATTGTATCATTGCCTATTGGTTTTGCAGGAGTAAAAAGAAAAAGTGAATTGCAAATAATTGTTTTAAAAAGGAGACTTAATTACTGGCTTTCAGAAGATATAGTTGGAAATTGAAAAAAAGAAAGGATGAAAAGGTAGTAGCTTAGAAGAAGGCCCAGAGTCGTAGTTGGATGGTGCATAAAAGTTCTGGCATGGCATTTGAAAGGGAGTTTTCTGATGTTAGGTTTCCAGTTCTTGTCTTTATCGTTAGAAACAAAAAGTAAAAGAAAGGGCATGCATATTGTTGATTTATCTGTGCTGATAAATATATTTCTTCACTTTAGTAATCTCATATTAATTACATCATTCAAAACAACTAAAAAGAAGTTACTCATTAGTGAGAATTGTTGTATTGGCAAACAATGTAAATTATTTGAATATTGGCATCATCCATTTGGGGCACTGTGTACAATACATTGAACATGGTCTTTGATCACATCACCTTACCTAATTCTCATAGTTGCCCCTAGGGCTAGGGCTTGGACTTCTTGCTAACGTGCGTAACTTTATAGGTGCTGCGGGATGTTTTATAATCCCTGATGTATGTAGTCACCAAGCAAGCACTACGCAATTTAGAACCCTTTTCTCAATGGTAGATTTGATTTTATTTCTGTATTATCTGCTGCACAGACCTTTTCTAGGTACTGAACAACATTACACAACTGTTGATTACGGCAGTTTTTTGACATCAAAGTTTAAATTCTTAGGTCTATAATATTTGTGCTTGCAGGACATGTTTGAGGAGAAAAGGAGCATTCTAGAACCAGCGGGTGCTCTTGCCATGGCTGGAGCTGAAGCATACTGCAAGTATTATGGCCTAAAGAATGAAAATGTTGTGGCCATAACCACTGGGGCAAACATGAACTTTGATAGGCTTAGATTGGTAACTGAACTAGCAGATGTTGGTCGGCAACGGGAGGCGGTGCTCGCAACCTTCATGCCAGAGGGGCCTGGCAATTTTAAAAGATTCTGTGAACAAGTATGTTTATTTATTAAAGCATTGGTCAATTTTTTACTTAGTCTAATCCTCATCTATGGTCTGAAGTTGCAATTACGCAGGTAGGGCCAATGAACATCACAGAGTTCAAATACAGATATGATTCTGATAAAGAGAAAGCTTTGGTATTGTATAGGTAAAAACTTTTATGCAATATGTATGTGGAAGATGTTTGATCGGTTTGTAATGTCCTCCACCAAAACAAAAAACACCCCCCCCCCCCCAACAAAAAAAAAAAAAAAATTTGAATATGGGTTCTCTTAATTTAGCCCGTTATATGTAAAGCTTATGTTAAAAGTTTTCATTTCTCAAGGAAAAATGACAAACCTTGTGCATTTTTACATGTTACATTATTTTGGTAACGGGCTTATCTAAAACCGATATGATGATTTTATCTTTGTTGTGTGCAGCGTTGGACTTCACACTGTTTCAGAACTTCAAGCAATGGTAGATCGTATGAAATGTTCTCAATTTCAGACCATTAATCTCACAGACAATGACTTGGTTAAAGATCATCTACGGCATCTGGTAACCTTCTCATATGCTGAGTATGTTTTATCCATGAGTTACAATCTCATAAGCCCTTAAAGCATCCTCACCCCATACTATGTTGCATGCTTTTCTTGTCTGATGGTGAATGTGTGAGAGATGTTTTTGCAGATATGATCTAATTTAAGCTTTAAGGCTTGCTCTTTTGTTTCTCCCTTGAAAAACTCCCTGAATTGAATCAATTGTTCTTGTTTCTTTAGAAACAGAATGTTATTCATTCGAACATATTCTTTTTCAAATTGTCATGGCAACTTATAGAATTCTGGAATACAGGCTTCAGATCCATGGGGAACTATCACTCTCCCATGCTTGGGCCATTTGGACCTGAATTTTCTGTGTGGCTGGGTGCCTAGATTTTGGACTTTTATTGAGGGCTATTTGAGTGGGAATGCCAAAATGATGCTTGAGAATGCAGGAGTAAAACTTCTACGTACAATTATTTCTTGTACATGTCATATTTTCATATTTCAAGTCCTGCAAAATACTTTAGGGTTTCTTCAAAATGTTGTAATTTGGGTCTGCTTCAAACTAAAACCAATTCGTTCTTACCCAGTTTAGGTCAAGGCAATATTAAACGTGAAGTGGCTGGAGTCTTGTGTTCAGTTGGTTGGACCTTACTAGTGTTGATTCCTTCATTGTGTGTATAAAAGGCATACAGAATAAATGAATAAAGTTGTTGTGGTTTTGTTAGAGAGGATATTAGTATAATTGATTAAGTTTTCCTTTCTTGTATTGACAGCCATAATTGGCTGTTTTTCCTTTTCTCAAAACTTATTTCCTTTTCTGATTGTAAACTTTAATTATAAATAAGAATGCTTGGAGAGGAGATGATGTAGCACAGCAGAACAGAAAACACAAGAACAACAATAAACAATAAAGCTGAAAAGAAAAATAAAAATTTTCAATATTATTCAATCAAAACTGTCCTCCCTTACAATCTCCAACCCTTTATATAGGCTAGGGTTAAAGGTCAAATGAAATAATATCCATAAATAAATTAAAATCAACTCAAAAATAAATCAAAATCAAATCTTGAGTTTTAAGGAAAGCAAATAAATCAAAATCCCAAAATCCTTCTTTCCCAACTTAACATATTCAATTCAAATTTTGTCCCCGCCTAGAATATTTGAATTGGAAACGGTTACGATTTCTATCATTTCCTCCGGGCTAAAAAGAATTCTGCTCTGCAGAGTGTTGGTAAAGATAACGCGCCAAGAGTTTAGGATCAACGCAGTGGAATTCCTCATTGGTAATCCAAGTAGCATCGGAGTTTAGTCTATGCTTCCATCATGAGGAGAAATGATGGTCTCACAATCAAGTACCTCGATGATATGCTCGACATCTAGTTGCGGAAGAGGTGGCATGGCTGGGACTGGTGAAGAAACAGAGGAGCCATCGGAATGACCTACAGAAGTACCAATAGGAAAAACTGGAGGCTCGAATGTGTCTCAGTAAGGTAGCAAGTCCTCTATATTAAAAACAGGACTAATATTCATATCAATAGGTAAGCATTAGGGCCCAATTTGCTACGGATACGAAAAGGTCCAATAGTGCATGTAATTTCTTGAAAGAATGTTTAGGATATTGCTTTGGGCGAACACGAATCACAACATGGTCTCTTTCATTAAATGCAACATCGCGACGATGTACATCAACAGCTAGTTTATAATCTAAATTACTAGTCGCAATTTTACGTTGAACATCAGCATAGATATCACAAATATATTGGGCAAAGGATTTAGCTGTTTGAGATGGACGGCTATCAGAGGGTAAGGGAATAAGGTCAATAGATTGGCGAGGTTTAACACCATGAACACACTCAAAAGGACTCTTACCAGTGGAACGATTGATAGAGCTATTATAGGCAAATTCAACAGTAGGGAGCAACAAATCCCAAGTTCCTTGGCGTTCTCCAACTACACACCTAAGCATGTCTCCTAAACTTCGATTAATCACCTTAGTCTGCCCATCAGTCTGCGTATGAAAGGCAGATGAAAATTTCAAATGGGTACCAAACAACTTCCACAAAGTCTTCCAAAAATAACTTACAAACTTAACATCCTTATCGGACACTATAGAAGTGGGAAGTCCATGTAGTTTGACGACCTCTCTAAAGAACAATTTAGTCACGTGACAAGCATCAGCTGTTTTGCTACAAGGTATGAAGTAGGCCATTTTGGAGAATCGATTAACTACTACCAGAATGGAATCATGACCTTTAGTAGTCCTAGGTAGCCCAAGAACAAAATCCATACTTATCCTGCCAAGGTGCATGTGGGATAGGTAAAGATGTATACATCCTAGAGTTCTGTTTTTTTGCCTTAGCTACCTGGCAAGTACGACGTTGAGAGACAATTCTGGCAACATCTTTATTTAAGGATAGCCAATAAAATCTATCTTCGACTAAAGCGATAGTCTTATCCCTACCAAAATGGCCAGCCAATCCCTCTGCATGTAACTCCCAAACTAAAAAGTCTCTAATAGAAGAACAAGGGATGCACAACTTAGACCCATGAAACAAATAACCATCTCGAATAATAAAATCAACAATGTCACGACGGTTACCAGCCTGAGTGTCTTGAAAGAGGAGGCCAAAATCAGGACAAGTTAGATATTCTTCTTTAAGCCTATCAAAACCTATGACACTATCGCTCATAGATTGCAATATAAGCGCAACCCTACTCAAAGCATCAGCAACCTTATTCTCTACACTTGCACGGTGATTGAGAACAAAAGTATATTCTTGAAGAAACTCTACCCATGAAGCATGCTTATTACTCAATTTGTTTTGAGAATGAAAGTATTTTAAGGTCTGGTGGTCAGAGTATAAAACAAACTCTTGTGGTAACAGGTAATATCGCCAATGCCACAAGGCACGGATAATAGCAAACAATTCTTTATCATATGTAGAGTTTCGTTTCCTAGATTCATTAAACTTTTCACTGAAATATACTATGGGTCGACCCTCTTGGCTCAACACACCTCCTATACCAACCCCAAAAATATCACAAGCAACCTCAAAAATTTTAGAAAAGTCTAAGTGTCTCAAAATGGGGGCTTCTACCATCATTTTCTTGATTTTTTCAAATGCCCTAGTGGCTGCTGCGGTCCACTAG
This sequence comes from Pouteria glomerata, assembly GCA_035590655.1. Taxonomy (NCBI): domain Eukaryota; kingdom Viridiplantae; phylum Streptophyta; class Magnoliopsida; order Ericales; family Sapotaceae; genus Pouteria; species Pouteria glomerata. The sequence goes on from JAVXUM010000046.1 coordinate 5,264,182, forward strand.
AAACTTTCCTTTTTCATGCAATCTATGATGGGAGCCATAATAGACCCAAAATTCTTAATGAATCGCCGATAGAATGTGGCGAGTCCATGAAAACTGCGAACCTCTGAAATGGTACTAGGTTCAAGCCACTCAAGAATAGCCCTAACTTGCTCAGAGTCTGCTGTTATCCCTTGATCTGAGACAATGAACCCAAGAAAAGACATCTAAGACTGCATGAATGAACACTTGTTGAGATAGGCTTAAAGTTGTGCAGTCCGCAAAACCTCAAAGACTTGCCTTGCGCGATCTAAGTGTTCTTTCTTGGTTTGCTATAGATAAGTATGTTATCAAAGTATACCACTACGAAATTTCCTAAGAAAGGATGTAAGACTTGAGTCATGACTATCATAAAAGTACTAGGAGCATTGAACAATCCAAATGACATTACTAGCCAGTCATACAAGCCTTCAGGAGTCTTAAAGGCAGTTTTTCATTCATCGCCCGGTCGAATACAAATCTGATGGTAACCATTATGAAGGTATATCTTAGAAAACCAAAGGGAACTAGCTAAAAGATCTAGCATATCCTCAAGGCGAGGGATGGGAAACCTATACTTGACAGTGATCTTATTAATGGCTCTGCTGTCAATGCACATTCTCCATGACCCGTTTTTCTTAGGAGTTAATAAAGCGGGCACAACACAAGGACTAAGACTCTCTCGAATAGCACCCATTTGTAAAAGTTCTCCTATTTGCTTTTGTAACTCAGCACGCTCACTAGGATTCATCCTATAATGAGACAAATTAGGTAATTGGGATCTAGATATGAAGTCTATGACATGTTGAATGTCCTGCATAGGAGGAAGCCCCTCGGGAAGGTTTGTAGGTGTCACGTCCTTAAACTACTCAAGTAACTGGACAAGCTCAGGGTCAAGGACTACGGAATTTGTAGGTTGGACATGAAAAAATTCTCAACCACCAGAGTTAAAACAAGTCAACACTCTGTCCCAACTTTCTCAAATTCTTTCCGATTTAGCAATTGGATGGTGTGTTGCTTTGGAGTGGAGGAAAGGGAAATGGGTTTACCTTGGGAACCAGACTTAAGTGGAGATTCAAATTTAGGTTCCCTTGGTTTAACAAGGTTTAATTGGATCGTCTTACCTTAGTGTTGGAAAGTGTAAGTATTAGATCAGTCATGATGTATTACGTCTGTATCATAGAGCCACGGACGACCAAGTAGCACATGCGCGACGTCCATAGAAAGAACATCACACTACACTTTATTAGAGTAACTTCCCATTTGGAGAGGGACTAAACACCTGTGGGTGACAGAAAGACTCGTAGTATCTACCCAAGCTACTCGAAAAGGGTGCGGATGTGGCTTTGGCTTAAGTCCAATCCTATTAAGTGCACGAGTGGATACTACATTCATTGTACTTCCCCCATCTATAACAGTCTTACAAATTTTAGTCTCACATTTAAGAAAAGTTTGAAATATGCTAGTGTGCTTCCAATCTTCCTCTTTCACAGGGGTTGATAAAATGCACCACGACACTAAGATGGAAATCATCCTTATTCTCATGTTCCTCCCACTCATCCTCAGGTTCAAACCCATTTACTTGCTCAAACTCATTAGACTCAGGTGACTGTTCTAGATCTTGTTTGAGCACAAGTGCCCGCTGTGGACATTGTGCCGCAATGTGTCTCCGCTTATGACAGTTATGACATTGAATACTTGAAGTACCAGCGCGAAACCTGGAAAAAGGAGGCTCAGTATTATGTTTATCCTGAATTCCTGAATTAGGAGTGTTACTTCCCCGAGAAGTAACTGCGCTTGTTTGTACACTCCCACTTGGTTTCAGAGAAGAGAATGACCTAGGTTGTTAGGATTGAGAATTTATTCGTCTATGAGTGGAGAGTTTATATAGTTGTTCAATGGATAGGGCCTTATGAAAGGCGTCTCTTCCAGAGACTCGGGAGAAAACAGACTAACCTCTTTCTTTAGCTCAGGACGTAGCCCATTAATAAATCTACCCACCGTTCGCCAAGATTCCTCCTTAATGTCACATTTCATAAAAAGAGCTTCAAAATTAGATATGTACTCGGTGACACTAAGAGATGCTTGTCTTAAGTTCATTAATTGATCGTTCAGTTGGTCCTTATAGTAGGCAGGAAGATACTTCTCTTGTAATTTAACTTTCATGTCAATCCAACGATTAATGAGTGGGGCTCAAAATCTCTCTCTCTCAATCTGAGCACGCTGCCGATACCGCTTGGCGGAACTGACTAACTTCATTTGGGCAAACATAACTTGATGCACATCAGACATACGATACCACCTAAAGTAATCTTCCATCTCCAGAAGCCAATTAGAAAAGACACCGGGGTCCAATTGTCCATCAAATGATGGAGCTTCAATTTTAACGGCCTTAACTATATTGTTAAATTCATCATGGTGGTTTCTAGGGTATTGAAGAGGTAGTCTGACCCCATAGTTTTCCCATGCGGCCTATGATCCATGACATGATCGACGTGAGGGAATCTATTACCATAACCTAAGACAGAATTTGCATCATCCTTAACATCTCTCCCATGAGGACCTCGAGTAAAATGCGTTTGGCCTTGGCCACCTGGATAAAATTCAACAGAATCGATGGAACTGTGGGTAGGTTCTAACGTCTGCCTGGGAGGAATAGGGATGTCACCCCTCTGATCATCGACCTAACAAGCTCTAGCTAATTTGTCAAAGTCCTCACGAGGTTGGTTCATTGAGTCCTGTAGTGTGTTCATATTTTGTTCTAGGGTAGACACTTTTTGATCCATGAAAAATTTGTTGAACGAATGTTAAGGATGGTATGGAAGGTAAAGGAAATGGAATTAAAGGCTACTAAATTGATTTTTTTTTTTTTTTTAGGGATGTTGATATAGAAAATCTATACTGATATTAACTCAAATTGAAACAAGTAATGAAGTATTATGCTAGGCCAAAGTAAAGGTCACAAATATGCAAGTAATAAGATGACAAGTATGATTGTGTTTAAGTTTATAATAGTGGGGTATAGGGGATGGGAGGTGGTCACTCTATGAAATCTCACAAAAAAGAAAGTTGATGTAGAATATTTAAGCACAGCTTCAAAATAGAGAAGACGTACCCTTACAAAACGTAGTTCGGAGCGTTCTGGAATCACCGGAGGTTCGCCAGAGGTTTGCCGGAAGTCTGGGTTTGGTCGTCGGCGTTAGGCGAGGTCGATGGTAGCCGACAGTGGACTTGGGTGTTGGGCATGCACTTACACGCGCATGGAGAACCCATTGAGAGTGGCTCTCACTTCCCTTAAGCTGGGTGGCACGTGAGGCAACTGTCAGTCGCGCTGCTTGGTGGGTTGGTCTCGTTGGTACTCGTTGAGGTTGTTGATGGTGGTGGTAGGCTTTGGTGATGCTTCGAAGTAGATCCACAAGCCTTGGTAGCAGCAACGGCTCCGTCGGTTGGGTTATAGGCCGGCGGTGTTTCTTGTGGTAATTGGCGATGGGGACAATGGCGATACAGTGACTAAAGTTCCAATTGGAACTTTACTGACAACAAAGAACCAGAGAACAAACTCAGAACGATGTCATTTCAGGTGGGATTGAACACAAATTGGCTGTGCTATGGGCTTTCGAACAGTGATGTGGGATCAATTTGCTCTGATACCACTTGATGTAGCACAGCGAAATAGAAAACACACGAACAACAATAAATAATAAAGCTGAAAAGAAAAATAAATTTTTTTAATATTATTCAATCAAAACTGTCCTCCCTTATAATCTCCAACCCTTTATATAGGTTAGGGTTAAAGACCAAATGAAGTAATATCCATAAATAAATTAAAATCAATCCCAAAATAAATCAAAATCAAATCTCGAGTTTTAAGGAAAGCAAATAAATGAAAATCCCAAAATTCTCCTTTCCCAACTTAACATATTGAATTCAAATTTCGTCCCCGCCTAGAATATTTGAATTAGAAACGGTTACGATCTGCATCAGAAGAGAAAATAAAATATTCCTTCATTGTGTGTATAATATGCATACAGAATAAATAAATAAAGTTGTCGTGGTTTTGTTAGAGAATATTAGTATGATTGATTAAGTTTTCCTCTCTTGTATTGACAGCCATAATTGGCCGTTTTTCCTTTTCTCAAACTTATTTCCTTTTCTGATTGTAAACTTCAATTATAAATAAGAATGCTTGGAGAGTGTAGAAAATAAACTCCTCAATTCTTCGCTTTGATATTCTTGCATGGTATCAAAGCAGGAAAAATAATAATGTGAGAGAGAGAGAGAGAGAGGCAAACTGGGCAAGACTATTTTGCTCGTCACCAGCTATCTCTTCGGCAACAGGAGTCACCGGTCAACAGTCCCTTGAAGCTTGTCGGCGACCAACGACCAAGCCCTAGTAGGCCTATTGTTGAAAGAAGCCGCGGTTGCTCTCATGCGCAGCCTTTGCCTCTGTGTCAGATCTCACTCTCCACATGAACCTTCGGCGCGTACAGGCGTGTGACTTGCTGGATGACTACCGGCTTCTTCGATGGCTGTCGCATGGCTTGGGCGACTGTCATCCTCTCTTGGATTTGATGATTCGGTCATTGATTGCTCGCTCGCTATTGAGTTCGCTTGTCTAATATTTGCTCATTCGGTTGTCTGACTTTGTCTGATGGCTCTTGTTTCTTTGTCCGTTTGTTATGTTGTGATGAAGATTCGCTAGTATGTCCTTCTCATTGATGTTAACCGTCAATTCTGATTGATTGTATTGAGCTGCTTTGTTTGTTGGTTCTCATTAATTGGTGTGTTGACTGTTGTTCCATTTGTTGCTGAGTTTATTGATTAATCTACTCGCTGTATTGCGGTGCCTTTGCTGGTTCTCATTTGTTGGTGGGCTTCGTTTCTTGGTTCAAATCAATTGGTGGCTATTTTTTGAAGACCCTTGGTATTATTATGTCAAAGTCAGAATCTTCATCTAACCAAATTCTTCATCAGACTGTTTTTCTCAAGGCTGATGATGTTCCTTGTTCTATTACGCCCAAGAGGTTAAATGGAGACAATTATTTGAGTTGGCAGTTAAATCATTTCTTTAGGGTAAGAACAAACTGAAATATATCACTAATGACGGACCTTCCTCAACTGACCCTACATATAATGTTTGGACGAGTGAAGATGCAATTGTAATGGGCCTTCTGTGGCATAGTTTAGAGGATTCTGTTGTCACCACAGTTGAATTTTGTGATTCCTCTAAATGGATATGAGATTGCCTTGTTGAATCTTACTCTCAAAAGAGTAATATTTCTTGCGTTTATGAGTTGTACGAGCAGATGTTCTCAGCAAAACAAGGTGACAGATTTCTATTTGAATATTATAGTCATTTAAAAAGTTTATGGGAGTAGTTGTTGCAATATTGCCTTTTTGGTACGGACTTATTGTAGCAAAAGAAATATTGGGAAGAATTTATGATTGTTAATTTTTTATTTGGCCTAAATCCTACCCTTTGAGGATTTAAAGATTAGATCTTAGCAAGTGAGACATTGCCCACTGCAGCTAGTGTTTACTCTCGTATCCATCGATCGTCATTGGGTATTCGTTCCTCTATCACTGATAATACAGCTTCACCTACGGATTCTTTTGCTCTTGTTAGCTAACACAGTCGTGGGGGGTCTTCTCGTGATTCTCGTGGTGGAAGGAATGCTTGTGGTGGTTCTCAAGGAGGAGGTCGATCTTTTGGTAATAAAAGTGATCACACGTGATTTTTGTGGTGGAACCAATCATACAGAACCTTATTGTTGGAAAAAGTATTGTAAACCAGAATAGGCACATCATATCAATGATCATGCTTTTACACAGCCTTCAGTGCCGCCAAATAGTACTCCCACGTCTGATGCTTAGGAGACAAACACTCTAAGTTCATCTCAACTCCATTAGCTCATTCAGTCATTACGTGTTTCTACTTTCTCTACCTCCACCGTAACTATGGCAAATTCAGGTAACCCTACTCTTATGGCCTCATCCTTTCCATCCTGGATCATTAATTTAAGAGCTAACTCACATATGTCTGGTAATTCTTCTTTATTCTTTTATCTTTATCCTCTTAATCATAATATAGTGTTGGCAGATGGATCCTCTCATCCTGTGTTTGATAGAGAGACTCTTCATCCCTTGTCATCTCTTCATTTGGAGTCTAGCCTTTATGTTCCTCTATTTCCTTTTAATTTACTTTTTATAAGTCAATTGACTAGATTATTGAATTGCTCAACAACTTTTTTTTAAAACTCTTGTGTCTTTCAATATCTCAAGACGAAGAAGACGATTGGTTCGGGGCACGAGAAGGATGGACTTTACTATCTCGATTGTGATCCTTCTCCGGGGCACTCACCTTCTACTGCTCTCCGCACTACTATCTCTCCCCTTCAGTGGCATCGTCTACTAGTTCACCTGTCTTTGGCAAGATGGAAACTTATTGTGTCAAATTTGAGTCTATATCTAGTTTAGAATGTGAGGCTTGTCAGTTTGGCAAACATCACCGTAGTACCTTTTTTAGTCGTCGTATTAGTCGTGAGTTTGAGTCCTTTACTATCATTCTACTGATGTTTGGGGACCTTCCCAAGTTAAGAGTATCAGTGAATTCTTTTATTTTATTCTATTTATTGATGATTTTTATCGTATGACTTGGCTTTTATTAATTAAACAAAGAACTGATTTACCTTCTATCATTTTTCGTTTCTATAATGAAAATTTCACTCAGTTTGATAAGAAAATCAAAATTTTCAAATCTGATAATACCTTGGAATACATTGAATCTATTGTTGACCACTTTTGTCTTGAAAAGGGAATTATTCATCAAACAACCTATCCTCACACTTCTCAACAAAACGGTGTTGCTGAACATAAACATGATCATGTGTTAGATGTTACTTGCACTTTAATGTTTCAGATGAATGTTCCTAAAATTTTTTAGGTAGATGATGTTTGTACCGCCTGTTATCTTATTAATAGAATATCTACACCTGTCTTGTCTAACCAATCTCTCTTTTCTGTTCTTTATCCTGACCAGTCACCCTTTTCTCTTCCTTCTCTAATTTTTGGTTTTGTGCCTTTATTTATATCCTTGATCCTAGGCTCGATATATTATCACCTCATTCTCGTTAAGTGTCTTTTTTTAGGGTATTCTCGCACACAAAAAGGGTATAGATGCTACCATCCCGATTCTCGTCGTTATTTTGTTAGTGTTGATGTCACTTTTTTTTGTTCCACTGCTTTATTCCTTTTTGATGGTGACACTTTGTCATCTGGCCTTATTTCTGGTGAGGGCGTCTTCTCTTACTCTTCCTGCTCCTATGTCCTCAGTATATGTCCCTTTGCCTTAACATTCATCCCTTAGCTCAACCACTATAACCACCCCAGCTAAGTCGGAGAATTCTACTGTTGCTCCTCTTATTCTCTCTGTTCCTCCTCTGCCAAAGGTGTATCAGCTCGATCGTGATAGGAGGGTGATCCTTACTTCCCTAATTGACTATTTTTCTCCGTTTGAGGTTCCTGCCTCCTTGTCTGATCTGCCTGTTAAATTACAAAAAGGTACACGTACTTGTATTTAACATCTCCTTGCTAATCACGTGTCATATCATTATATCTTTTCTCTTTTGTTTGTGCCTTATCGTCTATGTCTGTTCCATCCTCTTGTATGCAAGCTTTATCCATTCCGAGATGGAAACATGTTATGGATGAAGAGATGAATGCTCTCCATTTGAATTAGATTTGGGAAGTCACTTCTCTTCCTCCTGGTAAATAGACTGTTAGTTGTCGCTGGGTTTATACTATTAAGTATCTTTTTGATAGTTCTGTTGAACATCTTATGGCTTGACTAGTGGCCAAAGATATACTCAAACCTATGGTGTGGCCTATACTGAGACATTTTCTCTCGTGGCTCAACTAAATTCTATTTGAATCCTGCTTGTTGTGGCAGTCAATCGTCGTTGGCTTTTACATCAGCTTGATGTTTAAAATACCTTTTTTCATGGTGAGCTGCAAGAAGAAGTCTAAATGGATCAACCATCAAGTTATTCTACTCCAGGTAGTGAACAGTTGGTATGTCAGTTACGGCGTGCTCTTTATGGGTTGAAACAATCTCTTAAAGCATGATTTGGCCGTTTTAGATTTGTTCTTTATTAATGTTGGCTTCTCACGTTCTTTTGCTAATCATTCTGTCTTTATATGTTATACTTCTTCTGGCACTGTCATCTTGATTGTGTATGTTGATGATACTATTATCTCTGGTAATGATGCTTCTAGTATTGTGACTTTAAAACAACATCTAGCTGTTCAGTTTCACACTAAATATCTTGGAGGACTTGGGTATTTTTTCGGTCTTGAAATTGCTCGTTCTGCTTGAGGGATCTCTATTTATCAATGTAAGTATGTCTTAGATTTACTCTATGAGACTGGTTTTTTAGGTTCTCGTCCTGCAGATAGCCCCTATGGATCCCTCTACTAAGTTGGATACTACTTTTGGTGAACTCTTTTCTGACGTCAGCTGTTATCGTCGCTTGGTGGGCAAGCTCATCTACCTTACGGTCACTCAACCTGATATTACTTATGCAGTGGGGATTGTCAGCCAATTTATGCATGCTTCCGATGGGCCCGTTTGGCAATGCTGTCGTTTTTGTGTTGTTTTGCTATTA
>JAVXUM010000046.1:5297864-5311060 GCA_035590655.1 Pouteria glomerata
ACTTAACACACTTAATTTTACCTTAAATTTTAATTTGCAATAGAACTTTGTTACTGGTATATTTAATTCAATTTTATTTTTTCTCCTTTTTAGCTACTGTTACAAAAGGTGAAAAATGTGTCTATTACATAAGTTAAGTACGTGATATTTTTTATAAATAATTTTAAGACGAAAGGGATAAAGTGAAACTGAGCTTGCATTTGAAGTGTCAAATTTAATATAAAATCTCTAACTTTCTTTTACATTTTGTAACTTTTACTCTTTTTAATTTTTTTCTAACTTTTGTCAATTTTTACTAATTTTTTTAATACTTTTCAAAAAACACCCCAAACACTTTTAATAATTCAAAATTTACTCTTTTTTTTTTTATTTTAAATCAAACATTGACACTCTAAACAGACACGAAATTAAAAAGTGCAATACAAAATATTACAATTTAATTAAAGTACAAGTTAAAGAACAATTAAAAATAAAACATAAGGATCCTTTGTAATTCAGCAAAAGTACATGTATATTTATACTGAGTTTCCAAAGCTCGTGGTATTTATTTTGGGATGACGCCTGCATAAAGCAGCTGCGATTGGCTTTCCAGCCAAAAGGTCGCAAGTTAAAGAACTTTGAACTGGTGGCAACCCTTAATTTTTAGCTTCCAAAAATTTGTTTTAATGAGAGAGGTGGCATGGATTGTATGTAAGTGCAATTACTATTGAAAAGTCCCAAATGTCCTCCCACCTTTTTATTTTATTTTTTTCTGATTTTGAAGAAAAAAGATAATTTGATTAATTACTGTCGCATTATTTATCTTGACCCTGCTTGGTATTTTGACCCAGTTGTTTAATGGGATGTGCAATTAATTTTAAATTATTTGTTAAAAATCTTAAGCTATATTTTGAATTTGAAATTTTTATTATTTTTTTTTCTTCTGTAACTCAGTGTTTGGGTCAACTTAGACACATCTTAACTAATTTCTAGAATCATACAGTTAACAATCGATAAACCTTCAGTGATTCTAAAAAAATTCGAACTATTTTTTTTATCTATTATTTTTTTAATTATTTGTTCCATATTCTTTTACTTGTTTATTCAAATTCTAAATTTAATCTATTAATTTATCACGTGATAAAATGACAATGAAGTGTGCAAGGGTTCTACGTTAAGAGATCCAATCATCTAGATATTATTGTTATTATTATTATTATTTATTTACACCTGTACTAACTCCTCTTTAGAGATTACTTAAAAATAGAGTAAGAAATGACTTTATAAATTTTATATTCAAAATCACTTTCATTACCTAAATAATTGTCTAGAATAGATTATCTAAAATGGATCCAATATAAAGATTATCTAAAATAGATAACGTGTAGAAATGTTTATGTGCGCTTCTTTTTTACTCTATTTTCTATTTAAAAAATAAATGAGTTTACAAAAATTGATGTAGCCATTGATTTTTCATCATTAAAGTTCCGACAAAAGATAAATGTGTATATTTGGATTTTCAAAATAGTTTGACAAAAAATTTCAAATTTTTTTAATTTTTTCTAATTTTCGTCACACAAAATTTTTTTAACTTTTTTAATTTTTTACAGCTTTTATTAATTTTTTTCATCTTTTGCCAAAATTTTCTAATTTCATCTAATTTTTGTCAATTTTTTTATACTATTTGAAGAGTATATGAGATGCTTAATAATCCAAAAATTATTTAATTTTATTTCCAAAATTTGACACTCCAAACAAGCTCGCTTCACCTACTCTATTTGGAGAAGGTATTGAAATATTAATAGGGAGGAGGAAGATAAGTATGAGATTTTTAAATGTTACCTGAATGAGTATAGGGATGAAGACAAGTATAATAGTCTATCCCTAATATAATAGTTCTATTTTATCCCGCCTCATTCTCGTTTAAATATTTATTTATTAATTTTTATTTAATATATATAATAATTTTTAATATTTATTATATATATAATTTATAATAGTCAGTATATTTGTGGGTAAATAGGAATGGAGATAGAAAATCTATTATCTAACGGAAACAAATATGAGAAAAATTTTCATCCTCGAAACGAGTATAAGACGGAGACGAATAAGGGTATTGCTAAATAGAGACAAAGCAGCGATGAAAAAAATTATACCCGTCTCGTTGACATCCTTATTTAAAATAGAATTACAGTTAATGCACACACATACATATACATCATATATGTATGTACACACATTTGCATCCATTTCAATCCCCTGTCTATGTTTGATTTGGAATTACATAATGAGGTATAAGTAATATTATTGGATAATATATGATAATAAGTATAACATGTAATTAATTTTTTATATAAGATTATTTTTTTGGTATTTGATTTATGGGATATAAAATGAAATAAAAGATGTGAGTTGACATGAAATGAGATAAAAATAATTTTAAATCTTTAAATTTTAGTAATAAGCAAATTTCGGTGATAGGAGATATGTAATACCACTTTCATGATATTAATTATTCCTCATTTTAGGGGCTAGCTAAATAGTGTAATCTAAAATTTCAATATTGCAAACTAAACACAGGATTAAAGTTAATTTCATAAAAAATAATCCAATTCTCTAAATTAATCCTAAAAACAAACATAGCCTCAAGTCCATCGGCACATGTAGGACGCAAAAATCTAAAGGTTTCTATTCTATACAAGTCTTACCTGGTTAATTAATTGGAACTTTATAATTTTATTTCCCTCTCAACTCACATCAATACCGTTGTAAGCTACTTACCATTGTTATTAAAAAATGATTAATTTGATGAAGGTATCTTATACGGGAATACATTGATATGGACAAATTCTCATTAAAAATAGAAAAAATTATTAAAATTTGGAGTTAAGAAATGAAAAAGAAATTGACATGTTGATCTTATATACCATGAATAGTGCTATGCTATTCAAAAAATTTTTTAAGTTTTTTTTTTTTTTTTTTTTTTTTTTTTTTTTTTTTTTTATAATGATGTGACAATTTTAAAAACTTGTTACTCTTGAAAAAAATAACTCATTAAAGGTTTCTTTTATATTTCATTATCAGATCATTTTGGTAACACTTTTAACAAAATAATTTGATAGAGAAATATTTTTCGTAATTAAGTTTAGCACTGAAATTACAAGTTTAGCCTTTTTTGAAAGAGTGAGAGGGAAAGTCTATTAAAAAAAAAAAAGAGTGAGAGGGAAAGAAAATTAAAGTAAATGAGAGAGAGGAAATAAAAAAGAGGTCAATTATTTTTTTTTTCCTTATTTAGGTGAGATGAAAAGAGGAATGGAGTTTAAATTGAAGAAATATATTAAAAAAATACAATTAAATCCATATTTATATATGATAAATATTTATAAAATTAATAAAAAATACAAATAACAAGACAAAACATCTACAATTTGAAACTCTTTTACACTCATTATATTCAAATTGAGAATTAAAAAAATTAATTAATTGAGGTGAATTGATAACATTGCTTTCCTTCCATTCGTCTCGTCCAATTAATAAGATTTATATATATTTTTTCTCATTTACCTTCTTCTAAAACAAAGGTTTAACAACAATAATATAAGGGAATACATATGTATAGATATTTTCAAAAATAATAAATACATTATATTTTTAATTTTTCATACTTCAAAAATTAATAATCATTATAAAAAGAAATATAATACAAGAAATTAAAAGTAAATTTTATTTATCATCTTTTTATATTTTAAACCACCAGTACTGTGCTCCAAATGTACTTCACTGGCAGGTCTTTTCCACAAAGACAACGGGGTACTTTTGTCACTTCAAAATTAAAATTTACACCACTTGGACAGATAATAAAATAAATAATAATCATTTTAAAAACAATAATACTAATAATAATAAACCCAAGTCCCCAGTAATAAGAATAGATGTGAGAACACACACTTGTGTGTGATTTTTTTTATTTGTTAGTAAATATATTTTTTTAATTTTAAATAATTTACTAAACAAATTAAAATAAAAAATATTAAAACAGTTGTAAAATATTAGGTAGTTTTAAATAGAATTTAAGTAAATAATTTATAACTAAATAAAATTTAAAAAAGATAAAAAAATATAAAAATAATAGATAGTAAAAATCTGCATTTAAGGGATATTCAAAATTACAAAATTAAATTTACTTAACTAAATGGTACTTACTAATAAAAAAATCTTTTGACTTGTGTAAGATTTACACACAAAATAAAATAATTTGGAAAAATAATGTTTTCATATTTTTTTAAAAATATTTACATGATAATAAATTATAACTTTATCAAAACAGAAATTATTACCAAAAAAATAAAATTTATACTCATATGATCGTAATAATTTTTTGTTAAAGAAAGATACAAAACTGTAATGTATAAATAAATAATACATAATAAATAAATGATGATTATTTTTAAATGACACTTAAATAAATAATTTATAATTAAATAAATTTTAAAAAAAAATATAAATGTAGCAGGTGATTAAAAAATATAAATACTAAAAGATATAAAATTAAATTTACTTAATTAAGTGATAATTATTAAAAAATATTTTATTTTTATAAAATATGAGAAATTGAGGAATATTAATGAAAAAAGATAAAAATTTTTACTAATCTTATTACCTTTGAGAGTTGACCAACTAAACATACGTTTCATCTCTACGCCAGTATCTAAATTAACACAACACGGACTGTATTATTGGTTTTCTCATTGTCTAAGACCCACTCGCCAAAATTTAACACCACTGATGCTCGCGCTCTCAAAGGTATAACATGAGACACAGACGGCCAATACAGCGAGTAAACGGTAGTCATAACCAATACAGCGAGTAAACGGTAATCATACTCACGCGTTTACTTGTAACTGTTGGAAAGCTAGTATTTGGAAAGGGCAAAATAGGAAATAAAATATGAATTTCTTTTATTTCCATATTTTGCATGAAGAGCACAGAGACAGAGGGCAAAGGAGAGGAGACCCTTGGCCTGCTGGCTCAACCATCTCTCACCAGTCTGTCTCCTTTCCGTAACTTTACCAAGAAAATGAGAGAGAAAATCCTTATACCCACCCAGAAACCAAACAAATCAAAGTGACAAACTTGCATGTATAGAGATAGAGATAAAGAGAGAGAGTTTAGTATTTTTAGAGAGAGAGAGAGAGGGATTGGGGAATGGGGGACAACAAAGGGCTGTGTTCATGGTGGATGCGGTCACCATCGTCTCCGTTTTTGTCTTCTCTGAAGATTTTGTGGATCGTAGTTCCACTGATTGTTGTTTATGGGTTTCTGGCTTTACTGGGTTCCGAGACCTCCAATTGGGCCTTATTTACTTCCGATTACTATCAATGGCCATGGAGTTCTGTTCCCCCTTCTTCTTCTTCTTCTTCTTCTATAAGATTTATGGTTCCAAACACCACAAGAGATTCAGTTTCGGCTATGAAGGAGAATGGTGATCGCTTAGACTTGTCTTCGAGGCCAGTGGGTGTTAATCATGGGGAAGAGGCTCTTACAGAAAGCTCCATTCTTAATATCTCTTCTGCACCACCAGTAAGCCCCTATTTTCTCCTCTAAATTTTTGTGTATCCTATATCTGTATACGTGTGTATATTTGGATATCACAACCTGCATATATATATATATATCTGTAGGGAGTACTTTCTCTGTATATATGTGGTGTTTATGGTTGCTTTATTTATTTGGTTTTGAACTGTTTATGGGTTTCTCCTGTGAGGACCGTGCAGATATCTTTTAAAAAAAGTGGAATTTCAGTAAATTTTATATGAATATATCTTTCAATTCTTCATTCCCCTCATTAATTTTGATTCATGTGAACTAACCCCAAAAGAAATAAATAAATAAATAGAAAGAAACAATCAAAATTTACAAATTGATTTTTTTCTTTTGCTTTTTTTTTTTGGGTTGGGGAGGATTGGGGATGTGTTTTCCAAATTGGAAGATGCAACAATGTCCTCGAACTGTAAGAGTAACTACTGGTTACTAGCTAGTTAGAGAAAGATCTGAACTGTTGTCTGGAAAGTATCAAATTTGCTAGTCCTAGAAAGAGCAGAACTGCCAATTTATATTCGCCTTTTTACCCATGAATGAAAAGTGATAATCCACTAAAAATTTTAACCAGAAACATTTAAATACATACCAGAATGATGTGTCAGTAATACATTTGTAGTAAAAGACTAGTTACTGAGTTTTTCATTTGTGTTGTTTCTCAGAGAGAGAAAGAGAGAGAGAGAGAGAGAGAGAGAGAGTTGGTGGCGTTATCATAAGTGAAAATTGTACCTTTCCTCTTCTATTCTTTCCTACTGACTGCTATCAATCAATGCAATTTGCGTCATTTAGTAAAAAAATAAGACAGATGTAGAATTTATTATTAACATCATTTTTTAATCTTCACTGTGGCATGCTGACAAGCGTTGGCAAGGAATATATTATAAGAAGTAACAATATGGAATCTTTCTGTATATCAAAGAGAAGACAGTGTTCAAATCTTTGTTGTTTATATCAAATAAAATTAAAATGTGCTTGTAGGTTGATCATATGTCAATCCGAGTGGATGAGAAGGAAGAGAACTCGAATGCTACCGCAAATGGAACGCTGATTGTGTCTTCAGCGAACGAATCTCTGAGTCTTCCTCTACAACTGGCATTTGCAAATAAATACAGCAAATTGAAGAGGCTCGAAGCTGGGCTTGGACAAGCTCGTGCTGCAATAAGAGAGGCAAGAATTAACAGAAACCAAACACAAGACCCGGACTACGTTCCCACGGGTCCAATTTATTGGAATGCCAATGCCTTTCACAGGTACCCTTCTCGATTTTCCTGGAAATGTAGTACTTCAAACTTTAAATCTCACCGCCAATTCTTCTTTCCAACTCCAGGAGCTACTTGGAAATGGAGAAACAATTTAAGGTATTTGTCTACGAAGAAGGAGAGCCCCCAATTTTTCACAGCGGTCCCTGTAAGAGTATATATGCAATGGAAGGGAATTTCATTTACGATACGGAGGTCAGCAAGTTTCGCACCAGAGATCCTGACAAAGCCCATGTATTTTTTATACCGATCAGCGTGACATCTATAGTTCACTTTGTGTATGTGCCTAATTCCCATGATTGGGCTCCAATGAAGCGATTGGTCAGAGACTATGTCGATCTAATCGCCGGGCAATACCACTACTGGAATCGAAGCCTTGGAGCCGATCATTTCATGCTTTCTTGCCATGACTGGGTAAGCAGTCGTTGGTCAATTAAATTGCTTCCATTCATGTAGATTTTCACAAATCTTTCAGATGCTATGCTGCGATGCTGTTGTTTTGTAGAAGTTATATGCATATCTGTTTGAAGATTTCACAAAATTGTATAAATCTCTATGCACTGTATCAATTACGAAAGTATAACTTTTCATTGCAGGGGCCCGAACTTTCCAAGTCTGATCCTTACCTGTTCAAAAACTCCATAAGGGCTCTGTGTAACGCGAATACCTCAGAAGGATTCAACCCCGCCAAAGATGTGTCCTTTCCGGAAATACTTCTCCGGGACGGTACCACGAATCGCTTGCTTGGTGGGCCATCGCCATCGAGACGACCAATCCTAGTTTTCTTTGCCGGAGGAGTCCACGGCCCAATTAGGCCGATTCTTCTGGAGCATTGGGAGAACAAGGACGAAGACGTCCAAGTTCACAAGTACCTTCCAAAGGGCGTTTCGTACAACGGGATGCTGAGGAAGAGCAGGTACTGCATTTGTGCCAGCGGCTACGAAGTCGCCAGCCCAAGAATGGTGGAGGCGCTCTACATGGGCTGCGTGCCGGTGCTCATAAAAGACCATTACGTGGCGCCGTTCAGCGACGTCTTGAACTGGAAGTCGTTCTCAGTTGAGATTCCGGTGAGGGATATTCCGAAGCTGAAGGAGATTCTGACGGGTATCTCCCAGAAACAGTACATAAGATTGCAGAGGAGAGGTCAGCAGGTGAGAAGACATTTTGAGGTGAATTTGCCTCCGAAGAGGTACGATGTTTATCACATGATACTTCATTCTATCTGGCTTAGAAGACTAAATGTTCGTGTTCGTGTTCGTGGCTGGGAAGAATCGTGATCATTCAAGAGGGAGGAAACGAGAAGCCGTGCAGAGGAACTGTGTTGTGCTTTTTTGTGAAATTTGTAGCAATTATTATTATTATTATTTTGAAAATTTGTTTAGTAATTTATGCAAATAAAAGCATGATCATTTTGTTTCCATTTTCACAGATATTATTTTAAACTAGTTCAAGAATTTTGTAGTGTAAAATTGGAACGTGTGCTTGATGAATTGTAACTTGGAGATACGAATGGTGGGGCAGAAGTGATTGGGGTTTTTAATTCCATTACTAAGTTGGTGATTTGATTTTCGCTTAGGTTTCATTTGGAGTAACACAAAAAAAAAAAAAAAAAAAAAAAAAAATACTGAAAAATAATAAAAAAATTATTAAAAATTTTTAAAATTATTTATTTTTTATCTCACTATACAAATTATAAACTCATAAATTATTTTATTTTACTTCACTTTTCATTACTCTAAAGTTTACAAATGTCTCAAACCTTAGTTTATTTTAAACTCTTTTTTAGTAGATTTGATAGTTTCTTATATTCTGTATACCCAATTTTTTTTTTTTTTACTTATTTGAAATGATTAAAATTATTATTTTAACTTCTATTTAGGCACTGTTTGGTGTGTCAAAAAATAAAAAAAAAAATTTAAAATTTTTAAAAATTTTTAAAATTTATTTACTTTTTATTTCACTGCACGAACTACAAATTCACAATTTATCTTATTTTATTTCATATCATCTTACTTTTTATCACTTTAAACACATTCTTAGAATCTTGCTTTATCTCATATCATCTCACTTTTTATCACTCCAAACACATTTTTCAAGTTAAAATTTATAAAAACTTCAAAAAAGGAAAAAAGAAAAAAATTGGATTGTTGGAGACTGAAGTACAAAAGAAACTTTAGTCCCCTTAAGTGTAAAAGATCAATTGTCTCAATTTGGATCACTAAATCGTTTAGAAATCAAGATTGTCAAATTATTTTGAGAAAATCAAGTAGAATCAAGATTATTAAATTATTTAAAGAAAATTAAGACTGTTTATTTTTATATTTCAGCCCTTGTTACTCAAAAAAAATATCTAAAAGTTTTCAATTCTTTTCATCTAATTTTATTATGTGTCACTTTTAAATGACTTTAATACTAACTTTGATTTTTTTTTAATTTTTTTGAAACTTCAAACGCCCTTTTTAAACTTTGAATTTTTGTAAATCACAAAGGATAAAAATATTAAATAAACAAAAGTTAAAAAATAAGTTACTCAAAAACTAATTTTTTAGTTTTAAATATAAAAAATTAAATTTTTAATAATTAATTAAAAAAATTAACTTTTTTTTTTTCTATTCTCAATTAAGCCTTAGTTTATCAAGAGATGAATAATTTTATTATTATTTATATTAATTTAATTAATTCCCTCGTAGTTATGCGCAACTTGATGCGCCTAGGTATTCGATTGCGGCACAAAGGAAGATCGACCGTCTACGCCACGAAGTTCTATGCACGTTTTGGTTCTTCATCACTGCACGCCAAAATAAGGGTCAACAAGCTAACCACAGTAGTAATTGAACTAACGCTGCGCTTACAAATTCTCGGTTACGTAGAGCTACAGTGAAGTGATTTATTGCAAAAGTTATTGTAAAGAGATTAACGGGTGTAATTTATTTGTAGATAAATTATTATAATTTTTGATATTTTATATTTATTATATTTTAATTAGTTTTTTTAAATTTTTATTTTTAATTTAAAGATAATTTTAATTAAATTAAAATAGAATCTTTAGATTAATTACAAACAAATCTCATCTTTTAATTTTTTTACTGCAGCCCATCTAGTAAATTCATTCACTGTAGCCCCTGAAACCCTAATTTCTCTTATACTTTTTATCAATTTTTATTAAATAAATAAATACAAGTTTTAAATTATTTATTTCTATTTTCCTATATAAATTACGATACTATAATTTTTATCAATTTTTATTAACTTTTTTCCACTTCAAACGTCTCACTAGGAAAGAATATAAGGGCGAAATATTTTATATTTTATAATTCCATTAAAATGAAAATATTAATGTTAGATCAGTATTTGCCATAATAAGAATAATAGACAATTATTAGTACACACGGTATGAATAAATGATATAATGAATGCTCCAACTATAACAAAAATGGGTTTAGCTTTATCCCTTTTCCTTTCTTTTTCATATTATTGCTGAACTTGTAAATAAATTTATGGGAGTGTTAGATGTGATAAAAAGTGATATAAAATAAGATAATTTGTAGGTTAGTAATTCGTGCAGTAAAATAAAAAGTAAATAATTTTTAAAAATTTTCATAATTTTTTAGACATTTTCAGCAAAACAAACACCCCTTATATATACCATCACAATGCAAGAGTAATGGAATTATGGAACCCTATAACGTATAGGGTAACGGAATTATGAAACCGTGTACAACTATAGAGCAAAAGAGTTATGAAATTTTATAAAATTAGGTTTTTAAAAATAATTATAATAATATAATAAAATTGGTAAATAATTTAAAAAACTAAAATTGTTTTAATGTGAATAGCGAATTCCAATGCATTTTTTTTCCTATTTAGAAATTAACCAGATTATGTTTAGGACATCAACGCGGATAAGATAACCGGGAAGGTTCACATTTGGCATTGCAGAATTTAATCCTTTCCTAGTTGCATTCGCTGCTCCCAGCAGGAATACAGATGTGCCAAACAGTGAACAGAAAAGCTCAATTGCAGAGGGCATTTTGCTTATTTAAATTTGAACTCGGCTTCCTGCCCCTTTTTTTTTTTATAATTTAGGGTGTTCGAACCAGTTTATGTGCACCTCAACTAATCTTTGAGATCCTGAAATTAATGATCGGGTAAACCCTCAGTGACCTTGAGAAGACTCCTTAAATTTCAGCCATTCATTTTCATGTAATAACTAACCATACAATTTGTTTTTTTGAATAACTCAGGTTGTCCGCGCCAGCTTGCGCACAGCTCGACTATTCTCTGGGGGTCCTGAAGTTAACGACCGGGTAAACCTCCAGTGGCCCTGAGGAGACTCGAACTAGTGACCACTGAAGAGCAAACTCAAGGTCTTACCAGTTGAGGTACCGCTCAGGGTTAACGTCTTCCCAAATTCTCAGTAGTGTATTTCTGTATTTTATGTATATATATATCTGTTTCATCATTTACTAACGAGATTATATGTGAGAGAGTGTGTTACATTAATTTACGGCACATTGAGAACTAAATAAATAAAGGGTTTGTTAATTTAGATTCTAAGCCTAAAACCATGAGGGGTTTAGCCTCATTCGTTGTCGGTTTCTTCAGGAATGATCGACTTGTGGCTTTTGAAGGTAAAAATAGCTAGGGTTTCATTCACAACCCATCTTTTTAATTATCCTTTCAGGTTATTACATACTTATCTAAATTTTTTAAGAGAAATAAAGAAACAAAACTTTAATTAGTTTAAAGAAAACTTTTAGACATTTTTGGTTCGCAAAGGAAAAAATTTTTAATTCATGATGTCTGATGTAGTAATGTTATGACAGTTCCGTTATTTATAATCAAAACTATTAAATTAAAATATAATAGTAGTTTAAATGTATTTATATTTTTTTAATTAAAATAATATAAATACATCTCATAAGGTAGACGTAACATCCTCCCTTTTTTCATATTTTATTATTCTGGATTTGCTTATATGTTATAAGATATTGTCATTTCTAATTAGGTCTGAATTTTCACAATCGCAAGTCTCCTGTTTCTGAAGAGATAGTTGTTACAAGATTAAGATGTGTTAAGACATGTCATTGCTCACTGCCATGTGGAGATAGTAACTGCAGCTACCTACCTATATTGGGCTTTGATGGGCCCATATATATTAAAACCAGAGAGTTGGGTCTTTTCAAATGTTATATCATGGGCCTGCCCAAGTTGTAGATGCGGACTGATTAACAGACATGAAAATGGTGTGGCTGTTCTCATGCCAGATATGCTCATAAATTGTGGGTCCCACCCACAAAACATGCATACTTGATAAATATAAATTATACTTACACTAAGCACAGCAGCCGGACTTCCGTGGGTAAAGTCCTTTTCAAATCCCCCCACGGATACTCCGCCGAAAGTTACTTCATTCAAAATTTAAAGGATGGGTTAAAGTTCCTTTTTTTTTGTTTTTTTTTTTTTTTTTATGACAAAAAAATCTCCTAAACTTTTGGCTTGGGTTCGGAATTTTGGAGAGGCTAGTGCAGGATCTACCACCCATAGTCTCCTATTCAAGTCTCTGATCGTTTAGACGAAGATTAAACTCACAACTTAGGTAAATCACTCAAATCTTAACCTCAATCTCCATTTCATTAAACCATCCAAATTGGAGTTAAAGTTATTTTTGGATATAGATATGACCAAATTTGAATATACCAAAAAATTAGTTCAAAATTGAAATTTTATTAATTTTTAGGTTTCGCCAATGTCTCCAAAATTTTCTTACATAAATAGTGTAAAAGAAGTAGGTATTTGAGGGCATAAATGTAAAATTACTCTTGTTATCCGAAAGGTATTTGTGGGAATAAAAGTAAAATTTATTCATAGATATAACTAAAAAAATAAAATTATTGTTGAAAATTTACCTAAATACATTTTGAAATTATGAATAGCTAAAAGAGAGTTAAATAAAAGAACAAAAAACAAGCCCCGCCAAAACATGTACACATTTGCAACAAATAAAAAATGTAAAGAAATAGTTATATATGTAATTACAGTGCATGTTTTACAATAAAATTTGATATAAATGTATCTATATCTGTATATCTATATTAAGGGGTGAGGGTTTTACTTAAAAAAATATTAAATTAAATTAAACTTGTGTCATACATGAATCGTCAGGGACGGACCCAGAATTTTGATCCAGAGGCACCGAGCACAGAATAACGAATTATATCAGGATTAAGAGTAAGATAAAAATTATTTTACTTTTAGAAAAAGAGAAAACTATCCTTAAATATTTAACTAGTAAATATATTTTTCACAATTCAATAGTTTAACTGGCCTTTTTAAAAGTACTTGGGATTTAATAAGGAT
>JAVXUM010000046.1:5326574-5355330 GCA_035590655.1 Pouteria glomerata
CGCGAAATATTTCGCAAGCGAAATTTTTCACGGGGTAGCAAAAAACTTACCAAACCATGCTATAAACATCACATCACTCCATATCCGGGGTGATTAATTAACACGGCTGCCTTTTGCGGCAGCCAAGCGGGGCCTTAAGGGTTGACACATTGCGTAGTCTCATTTTGATGACAATCGTGCATACATATGTTTATATTTTTTTAAATTAAAAAAATATAAATATATTTTAAACATTAAATTTTAACTTAATAATTGAAAATTCAACGTTACCAAACTGACATTTCTTTTTTTTTTTTTTTTTTAATTTCTTCTCACTATGTTGAACCCATCCATCAAACCATCATCCATTACACACTCTTTACATGAAGTTGAAAACCTACATGCAAGGATGGTAGATTGAAGGCCGCATAGGAGCTTACCTTCCTATCAAGCAAATCATTATTCCTTTCTCCCGAATTCCTCAATTGCAACCCCTCTACCGTACCACCCCTCGTCCATCGTTGCATAAAAATAAAATAGAAAAACGTAAACTATCACAAAAAACGTAAACTATCACTCCTCCAACCTTATAGCTTCGGACGCCCCACGGCATACTTCAGCGATTGAAAGGAGGATAGTGCTGTTGTGACACGTCAATCCATGCAGATTCAACTTCAGCACGAGCTTGTATTGCATTGCACGATCAGTCAAGACAAACCCTCCAACCCTGCGACCCTGAGGCACATCCCACAACTTACATCTTTCACCTACACCTAGAGCAAGGAAGGTGGGAGCCCTTACGGTGAGGGCATTGCACGATCGGTCAAGACAAACCCTCTAACCCTGCGTCGCTGAGGCACATTCTGCGACTTACATTCTTCACCTACACCTAGGGCAGGGAAGGTGAGGGCTCCTACGGTGAGGGTTTCACTGTTTTTTATAACTTGGGACGGATGACATAGTAATAAGATAACGTTAATTTAATAAAAATAACTCAATATTAACAACTTTCAAAATAAGAGAAATAAATTTAATTTTTAATGTTTAAGAGTGTAAGTGTAATTATTTAAATATTAAAAAAAATAAGTATAATTTACTTATTAATTTAATACAAAGGTCTACTCATATAAATAAATAAATTAAATAAACTCAAACGATGGAGACAATTTTAGCCACGCACAAAGAATAAAGTCTCCAATAAATGAGGGATAAATTTTAATGTTAGTCTTATGATATTTGTCATTTCGACCATTGAATTTAATTTAACCCCATGGAGAAGCTTGGCTGAATTTTTTATAAAAGAGCGGCATAGTTGAATTAAATTTAGAGTAATGTTACAGTTACACCCTTTTTTTATACCTTATTGGTCATGACGGATAGTGACCAGTGTATTCTGTTCAAAATTATTACAGCCGTTGAATATTACTTTCATCAAATGGCCTGTCATGACCAGTTAAAGTATAAGAGAATATAAGTGAGAGGTGTAAACGTAACATTTTTATTAGATTTAACAACCGAGATGGACGATGTCATAGGCCGGCACAGATGCAGCTACAACCAACATAGAAAGAAGCCCTTGAACCGTAGCCTTGGCACGGTTAGAATATTAAAAATGTCACTGTCAAAAAATGTACCAATACTTTTCTGCCGAAAGAATTTACCTCTTCTAAAAGAATTTATCAGAAAAAGTTATCGGATAAAACACCCTACTCAGCAGCTTCGTCTCGGCCCTCTCCTTTTTCCCACTTACGTTCCATCCTTACTTCCACAGTTACCGGAGTGGTTCATCGTCAAAGGAACAACAATGGGTTGTAGCATTTCCTTTGTCTAGGGGATGTAAAAGAGGGCTTTCTCGTCTAAAGGCAGGGGTAAGCTTTCGCACTGTACAATGACCACTACGAACGAAGGACCAACGACGATGGAGGAGGAGAATGAAGAAGAAGAGAGATCCTCTTTCAAATATATATAGCATAACATCATCGAAATTACAATAACTCAACCCGTGCCTCTTCAAAATACTCTTCCATTCCTGCTAGCTGCATTAAACAAATTTGGTTTCAAAAATTCATCTCCTGTGGCTCTCCGAGTAGCTTTCTAATTAATGACATAGTACATCTTGAGAAAGAGAGAGACAGACAGAGAGAAAGATGCCAAACTGTACGATTTACCCAAGCTCTTTGCAGACTATCACCTGGCTGGAAACAAACCTCAAAATCAATGACACTGAATCTGAGTAAAATTCTTGTGAAAAACGGAATTCCACACACACAAGATAGGACCCAATAGGATCAAGAAAATCCCACGTACAAATCAGGCAAAGGACCCGACACAAGATGTTTAGTAACATCAAATATTAAATTTGTTCAAACTAACAAAAATATTCCACAATTGGGTAAAATAAGTTACGATAACGAAATGAATCCCCTTACAGAGTCAGCGAGTATGAAAATTTTGACCGATATAAGATTTCACCTAGTGCATACAGATTGCATGCATAAGTATGTATTTTCAAGTAATTCTGCTCCTCGAGAGGATAATCTCTTTCCTTAAAATCTGGGCACCAAACTGATTTAACCATTGCTTTGCTGATCTCAGCCGTATTATATAACACACCCGTCCACAAAACCAATTGGATAGTCCAAGGAGGACAAACCATGCCTTGAAAGAATCAAACCACAGCAGCAGTTGAACTATATATATACGTAGAGAAACATTAAGAGCTTTGCTCTTGGAACACAGGCCAGCCTACCTAGATGAGCTGCCTACGGCCGTCTTCGATGGTTTACCACTAGATAGAGTACCACTGACTTGTTTATAACCTGCATCGATGGCAATATTCTCCATTCCAACCTCCATAGCTTCCCTTTCCTCTTTGTCCCTCGTCTTTTTCTCAGAATTTACAGTATCAGCAGCTTGGGATTGAACAGTTGGCACCAAAGGTTCTAAACAACGAGGACCTGAACTCATAAATGGATGGAGTAGGCACTGGGCAGCTGTTGGCCGCTTCTCTGGGACAAAATCAAGTATGGGAACCAGAAAGTCAGCCAAGTCATTGGCATCTCGCTCGCTGAATTCATATTTCTCCATCAGAACCTTATTTAGGGGCCAAAAACGTAACCGACGGATGTGCCTTAGATCACCATATCTGTTAAAGAAGTCCCGGGAATAACGGCCACCCAAGGCGATCTGCATATGGTTGCACATGCACCAAAAATCAGATGCCTAGGGCTTACTATATAATCAACAAACTCATTTTTTATGGTTGTGAAAATTTATTTTCTTACCTTTCGAGGCATCATCCCAAGAAGCTCCATCATCAATGCTAAGTGGTCCTGCAAACAGGGGAACAAAAAAAGTTGGTTAATGTTGTTCAACCCATCCTAGAGACAAGTTAATTAATGAATGTATGTAACCCTCACAACACTTTCATAAAACTGAAAATTAATTACTGAAAGTGTATAGTTGCCTTCCACTGCGTGCATTCCACAGCATGGTTACAAATTTCTTTCGCTTAAATCAGAGATCCTTCTTTAAATGAACTTTTCAGAGTTAAGTGGTAAGTAATTACGTATTTTCAAATGCAATTAGACTTTCATTACAGAACCAGTATATTTTTGCCTAAAAAGGGCAAGAGATTTTTACAAAGGATACCTTTTTTGGCTTTTTTTAGTTTCTTTTCAGCCAAAAAAAAAAAACCAAGAAAAGTTCGAAACCTCCAAAACCAAAAGGAAAGAAAAATAAAAGTTTTGGAAGTTTTTTGCACTGCGGCAGATAAACAGTGTTTTAAAATAAGAATTTTATATTTTCTAGTTTGCACATTGACTTGGAGGAAATTACAGTATCCACATAAAAATCTCATCCTTGCAAACCCTAACCACCAGTTCACTGGGTTCCCAACCTTTTATTATTAGCCAGCCATTTCATTAACTTGTAAAAAGCATAATTTTAAATGAAAAAGAAAATTCCCAAATGGAGCCTTAATCGCAAATTTGTTTACTATTGGAGTCTTCTAAAACTAATGAACTTAATTGCATTACCAAACATGGATCATCGTAATATCATAGAAGTGTCATGCCAGCAAACTCGAATCCTATTTTCTAAAAACAAAACTTTAAAATCATGATCAACATGATATCTATGATTCCTCCTCATAAAATTGTCTTAAGAAGAGAACAATACACTTCAACAATGGTCTTTAAATTGAGGGCATCATAGCTCACATCCACAGCCTAGAAAGAAAACAATTATGTCTCAGCAAGGAAAATAAATAATTACTACACATTGATTCAAGGACAAACCTTTATCTCAGCTGCAAAAGCTTTTATGCCCTACTATTATGTATAACCGGGTTTCAGAGAATAACAACTGTGCAACATCCCATTGGTATGAAATCACCCTCACATCTTCCCAATTAACAAAACTAAGTTCAGTGACAATAAACCATGTTCAGACCAAAATGACCAAATCAATCCTTTGTGCAAGACTGGTCATGGAAACCATACACGTTGCTATGGAAATGTCATGGTTGAACAATGACATGCTCATAATTGGCGAAATCAATATGCCCAAACAAACGATTATAATCGCGTAAATACAACATACGAAGTTATGCCATTTGAGATGCAAATATATTTGAGGATTCTATCACACACTTTAACATCGGCTCCTATGTGGTGAGTAGTAAGCAAGAGTCCCGCACTTTAGTAGACGAGTGAGGGTAAAGGAGCTAGTCCAGGAGAGTAGGTCATGGATAAAAACTTAGAATATAGGACCATTAACATAAAAATTAAGAGAATTTGTAGACACTTTAGTAAGGAGAAGAATAAATATAGCTTTGCCTACAAGATACTAAGTGGATAGAAAAAAAATTCTAGAGAATTTGAAAATATTGATTTTAAACTTTAGTATTTGGAGAAAGATAAGAATAGAAAGGAGGTAGATATCCTTATTAATAGGGATCTCAAAGATGAGGTTGTTAGTGTAAAGAAAATGGGGGAACAAATAATGTCTATAAAACTTATACTAGGAGACAAGACGATTAATGTTATTAGTGCTTATGCCTCCCAGGTAGGATTCAATGTAGCAATAAACAATATTTTTGGGAAAGTATGGATGAACTTATGCAGGAGGTAACGAATGAGGAAAAAAAATCTTTACATAAGAAGATTTAAACGGACATGTAAGAAGAAATAGTAGAAATTTTAAAACTGTAAAGTTATGAATTTGGACACAGAAATGAAGGAGGTGAATCAATGCAATGACATATGACTTAGTAATAGCAAATACTTGTTTTAAAAAGAGAGATTCATTTAATAACTTTTAGAAATGGATATAATAATAATAATAATCAAATATATTTTTTCTTCAATAGAAATGTTGACTGTGCTTCATGTAAAGGTTGTAAGGTAATACTAGAAAAGAGTCTAACTACACAATATAAATTAGTAGTACTAGATGTTGGTTTTAAGAAGTGGAAGAGAAGAAATAGAATAAATACACTTTTAAGAAATAGGTGCCAGAACCAAAAAGCAGAAAAAATGAGAGGCTTTTAACGATAAAATGCTTAAAGAGAGAAAATGGAATTTAAATAATGACGTAAGGCACTATGCGAAATGCAATGACTAGATGTACTAAAGGAGTGGCAATAGAGATTTTAGGTATATCTAAGAGAAAATGACCGTCTTTAAAGGAGACTTGATGGTGGAACAATGAGATACTAGTGGAGATCAGGGCTAAGAGGAATGCTATAGGAATTTGCGCAAGTGTTTGGATAAAGTAGCATACAAAAGGTACAAATTGAATAAAAGAGAAGCTAAAAGAGCAAGTAGAGAAGCTATATAAAAGGTCTTTGATGAACAATATAAGGGACGAAAGATACGAAAAAAGATATCTATAAGAAAAAAGATATCTATAAGAATCCCCGAAGTTGCCCGAGGCTGGTCTATAGGGTCACTGGCCAGCCTCTCCAGTTTACCTCTCGGCACTAGCTCAGGAGAGTTCTGGGTCACCAAAAAAAAAAAAAAAATATCTATAAGTTGCCAAGGGTAAGAAAAATGAAAAATAACAACTTATACTAGGTTAAGTGTATAAAAAATAAGAATCACAGAGTTTTGGTTAAAGGAAGTGATATTAAAGATGGGTGGTGAAGTTACATCAATAAGTTATTTAATAGTTGTACCGAGCAGAATTTGAGAAATCTTAACAACCCTATTGAAAATACAAATATGAGTTTTATACACAGGATTAGATTTGGAAAAGTAAAGTAAGCTATAAAGAAAGATGCAGATAGGAAAAGCTGTAAGTTCAAATGCTATCCCAATCAAGTCTTAGAAGTGATTGAGGAATGATTAGATAATTTGGTCAACTAAATTATTTGTACAAGATCTTGCTGATGTAGGACAATATAGATTAAAGTAAATAAATGAAAGAAATTAAGTTAAGAAGTAGACGAAGAAGCCAAGAAGAGAAGCAGAAGAAGAAGAAGAAGAAGAAGAAGAAGAAAGGGAGGAGAACAAGTCACACAAGCTTCAGTTCAAATCAATCATATTTTTATTCATCAAAAATCCCCCATAACACTTACCATCCAAGCCTTTATATATACATTCAAATCAAGTAATCAAATCAAATCAAAGATGAAATCAAATAAAAATCAATTTAGTTTTATGCTAGGCAGATCGCCTATGGAAGCTATTTTCCTAATAAAAATGTTGGTGGAAAAATATAGAGAAAAGAATAAAGATATTCACATGATTTTATTGACTTAAAAAAGGCATGTGATAGGGTTCTAAGAGAAATTTTATGTAAATGTTAAAAAACAAGGGAGTTGCTATGAAATATATTAAAGTAATCAAGGACATGTATGACAGAGTGGTTACTAGCATTAGAATTACTGGAGGCAATACAAATGATTTTTAAATTATAGTTGGCTTACATAAAGGATCAACTTTAAGCCCTTATCTTTTCACTTTGGTTATGAATGAGCTCATTAAATACATTCAAGACGATATCCTCAGTGTAAGTTGTTCACAAATGATATTGCATTGATAGATGAAACTAGGTATGGGGTTAATCCTAAGTTAGCACTTTGTAGACACTTTATTATCAAAATGTTTTAAAGTACGTAGGACTAAGATAAATTATGTGTATTGTAAATCCAGTAGAACTAAAACTATGAATGAGAACATAGTGAAAATAAAGTGTCGAGAAGTGCCAAAAAGTTAATTACTTTTTATATATTGGATCAATTATTGATGCAAATGAAGGGATTAAAGAGGATGTTATCCATAAGATTTGAGCTGAGTGGTTAAAATGGAGAAGTGTCTTAGATATCTTATATGACCGGAGAATACCTATTAAGCGAAAGCATAAATTTTATACAACGGTTATAAAACCAACTATGGTTTATGGAACAGAGTGTTGAGTCATTAAAAAGCTATACTCTTATAAGATTAGTATAACAGAAATAAGAATATTAAGATGGATGTGTTATAATACAAGAAAAGATATGATAAGAAATAAATATATCCGAAAGATAATTGAGGCGGCACCAATAGAAAAGGAAAAACAAAAATTGAGAGGCAGCCATTTAAGATTGTTTAGTTATGTCCAACAGAGATATAAGGAGACATCATTATGGAAAAGTGAGTCGATTCAGTAGAATGAGTAAAAAAGATAAAAGACAAACCTAAAATTATAGACTAAAATCGTAAGAAAAAACTTAATATCACTGAACAGAAAACATAACACGTGACAGAAACAAATGGAGAAAGAGGATTCAAATAGCTAGTTTGGGACTAAAGCTTCGTTGAGTTGAGTTGAGTTGAGTTGAGTTGAGTTGAATTAATTATTCCCAGTGTAGTAACTGCATAATCATCCCTTAATTACGCTCCATATTATAAATTGTCTTGACTCAATTGATGCATAGTTTTTGTTCAGTTTTCCACACTACATCCATGTTTGATCAACTATTAGAGCTGCACCTCCAAATTTTATTTCCCCACTAACAGTGAAACAAAAACACTTCAAATGGTTTTTATTCAATATGGACACGACAAATTAGTAATAATCCTATAGACCTCCTACAATATAGTCAAGACAAGATGGAGGATCAATATGAAGATAAAGGATAATCATCAAGAAACAAAAATGAAGATTGAGGAATAGTACTTTAAGGGGTTGACAATTTTCAGGCTCATGAATGGATCAATCATATACTGTTGTCCAAGCAAAACTTCACCTTGGATGAGATTCTACCACATATGAGTGACAAAAAACCTAAAAATCAAACAATTTGATCTCCTTGGGTTGGGTTGGTTCGGTTATATTAGGATTTGGTTCCAAGTTCAATTCAATTAATTTGGTTCAGCTTTTTGCTTAAGCATATTTTGTGACATGATCCCACCAATCTAAACCAACCTGAATTTGAATATTTATTTTTACTATGTTATAAAAAAATAACCATCATTCTATAGAACCGACCCAACTTAAGCCCGACCTCATCAAGATTGCATTGGTTCAATTTAGTTATGTTCTATAGGATGATTGATACAATTTTGGGTCCAAAAATTTATAACCGATAAATATCAAGGCGTTTATGGGTTTGAAGTGGACCTGATGCACACACCTACAGGCACATCAAATAACACACCTCACATTTTTTGGACTCCTAAAATTTCAAGTTTGATTATTTCTTCACTTCCAAATGCAAGGAATAAGCCAAACAACATGACTCAAAGAGCATAGTTGTCGACCAAAAATAGCTCTTGGCCCTTATTCCATGCCTGATGCATCATGCACAATACTGTCAAAACATGGACCGTTACTTAGAAGTACATGACCGTTTAATTTATAACCAAACCCTGGCAATATCCACAACTCGCCCTTCACAACTTCACATGGACAACCATCAAACACGGTGCAATGCACCCATTAAGTTGAGGGGTTCAATTGCTCATCAATTCAATGTTTCCATGAATCTTGACTACCATCCTTATTAAGATGAATTTGTAACCTTCATACTTTTGTTGCCAATGAACACGTATTCCAGACATAAGCATTTATTTTGCAACATCAAATGCATACAAATACGGCTTTCTCCTAAATTATGGTCTACCCGGTCTCTTGGGATAGCTAAAGAGTTAGGTATATTAGGTAATCGAAGTTATCTAACCCCGTCAGATCTATATATGATCGAGACTCAGAAAAATTCTAAACAAAACCAGGCTAGGGACAGGATCAGATTTTGGTCAACCACAAACAATTAAGCTACTTGCAGCATTTTACAATTTTTAGCATAGGATTGATCACTGGAATACAACCAAAAAAAAAATTCCAACATCATGTACCAAATAATGCCACAAAGAACGAATTTCTGCAATTTAAAAAAAAAAAAGACATTGCAATTTCTCGAAGCGTCCAGGTTCCTAGTATTATGAAAAAGCAAAAGCAATTCATTAGTATTCAAATGAAGAGAAAAATTTTACTTCTTTACTGGGACTGACAAGTAACAACTATAGCAAAGTAACATTGGGGAACGACAACTTAGATTTAAACCTTCAAGATATTATATACATGCCCATATGACAGAAGGAAAGAAAGAGAGAAATAAAAGGAAACTTATTTACAAAGCATTTGAATTTTGTTCAAGCTGTGTGTGTAATTTTAAGCTTGCTGTAATGCTAAATTTATAGTTAGGCTTCCTCACTTACTTCCATATTTGATTCAGACATGGTGTTTTCCTCATAATATCCACATTTCTAAATGGACTTAAATGCCAAACATTTTGAAACAAAAACAAAGCATATATAGCACAATAAACAAAAAAGATACTAAAAGAAAGTAACAGTCCATACCTCATCTCTGTCAAAGTTGTCACCACTATGAGGATCAAAAAGAACATCACCAGTTGCCAGCTCAAAACAAATGCAAGCAAATGACCAAAGATCTGCTGAAGTAGAATATTTAGACCCGAGGATAACCTCAGGACACCTATATTGCCGTGTTTGGATGTCATTTGTAAATTGTTTATATGTCCAACAAGCATTGCCAAAGTCAACCAATTTGCATTTCAGGTCAACTGATGCCAAAAGCCTCTGCCTTGCAGATCGGCTTCCCCTTTTATGGCCCTGATTTACTTGTGCAGTGTCCTTTGTTCCATCAGCTTTTGATGACATATTTGCATTGGCAGAACCATCAGGCTGGTCTTCCCTAGAACCTGTATTTGAATTTGAATTGTTAGAAATCTCCACAGCACCAGATGTTTCTGACTCTCTCTCAGTGTCTGCAGAAGCTTCCTTCCCCACACAACCCTGAGCAGCTTGCTTAGCTTTTCTTTTGATCTTTTTCTTTTGGTTCTTAGTCAAATCCCCATTGGATGCCTTGACATCTTTTCCAAAACCAGACTCAAAGACAGCCTTATTCGTACTATTAGGAAGAATAAGAGGAACGCCAGATTTTCTAAGATCCTTAGATGGGTCAATCATGGACAACAGTAAAATATTCTCTGGTTTCAAATCAGTGTGTATGATTGAGAGCTGTCTGTGCAAGTAATCCAAACCCACCAAAATATGAAAGCATATTTCCTTGACTCTTTGAAGAGGCATTCCTCGGTAGTCAGAATATTTAATAAGTGTGAGAAGATTATCTCCCAAATATTCAAAAACCATACAAACATGCTGCCCATTTGGACCTGAGTGCTTAAAATGATCCAGCAGCTTCACTACGCATTTCTTATCATCTGGGTCGCCATCTGCTATCTGTTGCAAAATGGTAATCTCATCCATTGCTGCCTCAGTGTAATGCTGTGCACTCTTTTGCACTTTCAATGCCACATATCGCTGCAATGATCATGAATTACATATATTAAGCTGGAAATTAAAAGATATTAGCGAATTGGTGTGTCTTTGTAAAAAGGATGGTGAATCAATCATTTATCTTTTTATCCATTGTGACTGGACAAAGGGAGCTTTGGAATTTGGCACTTTCTTGCTTTGGAATGAGTTGGGTTTTCCATAACAAGTTTAAAGGAAGTTCTTGAGGTTTAGCAGGGTGTTCACTTGAAAGCACAAGCTCACCATCAAGGATAATGTCTCCAAGTCAATCTCAAACTCACAAAAGACTCTGACACTCATTTGACTTTTGTCAAACTCACCTTTTGCCGTGTTGAATTTTTTTGTCCAAAAACAGCTTCACTAGGACAAGAATTTTTTTTTGTAATATGTGAAAGTTTTAACTGGGAGTTGAATTGTGAATAAAAAAAAAAGTATAAATCCCTCTATTTGTTATTTTATATTTGGATGATTTGACGGAATGCATGATATTTTAGTTTATGGATTCATGAAACAATATTTTGTTAAGATAATGATTTAGTTGTCACTTTTAATGAAATGATTATTATGTGACTTCTTCGTTGAATTTAAGTGCATCATTCAGTCATCATGTATTATAATGATTTAGTTATCATGTATTATAAATATATTACTTTGTAGAAATTTAAGCTAAGGAATATAGTTCATTACCATTTTGGAAGGAATGTAATCATTATATGACTTCTTTGTTGGCTTTTAAGCTATGAAGTATATTATTTTTAATTTTAATTAGTATGATGTTGCACTATTTCTATTATGTTTGAACAATGTATTAATATCTAAGACATATATATATTTTGTCAAGTACTTACCGTGCCATGTATTTTTTTAAAATAGCTGAGTTGGTGCAACCTTATTGTGTCATATTGGTGTCCATGATTCTTAAGGTGCTCCTGTGCATAAGAGTTGGAGCAAAAGTGACGGTTATTAGCTTTTTGTGTTGGGTGGTTAGTTTGGGGATCAAGTAGAAGATTTTTTTTATTTTTCAAAATATTGAGCTTCCATTGTATGGAATTAAATTATGTTATTATCCATCTTGTATAGATGGTTGTTGTTATACGCAGGAATCCAGCTGTGGAAGTGCTACCTTGTAATGACAAGTTTGCCAAGAGAATCGTGTATAAGAGACGTGGTTTAAAAGAAGGGAATTGAAGTAGTCAAAGAATTCCAGCTGTGCTGCGTGGAAATGAAGATTTTTGTTTTCAGTTATTTCCTCTTGTTTTGTTCCTATTTTTTAGTTAGCATGTAGTCATAGTGGTTCCGTTAATTATTTAGCATGTACTTGTAGTGGCTCCTACTTTGTAGGAAGCAGTTAATTTTCTTGTGTATTTAAGCTACAATTTGGAATGGAACAGAGGTCTGGAAATTCAATATTCAAATTCTTTTATTAAGAGATCGAAGGGTTCTCTCATTTAACGAGCCCTTACAATTCACCATAGGCCCTAAAGGAAGAAAGTCCAAAAAACATCATCCGCTTCATACATCACAGGTTGAAATTGCCGTCAATCGCCCTGTAACTCGATCCCAGACACGGGACCATAACAGTTGTCAAGGGTAGAAATCCAATATTACATTATTTCGTGAATTAGGAACTCATTGATGGGTTCTTTTTCTACTGGGGTCGATTTCCTTTATGCTTTTTAATAATACTTTACTTATCAACTCAACAACTCAGCTCAACAAGATTTAGTCCCAAATTAGTTTGGATCCATTATATGAATCGTCTTCCTCCATTAATTTATGAATACTTTATTTATCAGATAAATAAATAAATAAATATAAGGACCTATCTCATGTTACAGTTGGGTCACTTGATTGCTGATTAATTGTGGGAAATTAAAGGAGTAAATTCCTCGCTGAGGAACTGAAAGGTAAGGATTTCAGAAGTACATCCCTAATTTTGAGTATCCAAAAAAGCTAGAAATTTTGGTTTTCCTCCCAAAAGAAGAAAAGGCACTTGCTAAACAAAAAAAACCCCTTTGATGCTTCATTATCTTGGATCCAAGAAAATTAAAATCAACAGATTGAAGTCAAAACAAGTATTGAGACAACAGATTGAACTCAAAACAAGTATTGAGACAACAGAATGTTCAAAATCTTCTTTCCACTTCATTTCACTCACTGTCTCAGCAAGCAAACAAATGCTGATCAACTATTCAACCCAAAAAAAAATTACATTTTCTAAGCAAAATTGAAACATGTCTTCTTTAACTTCGGTATTCTTGCATTTGCTTGGTAATAAAAAAGTGAATAATCTGCACACACATTATTAACTAACTAAAAATTAACTGAAGAATATGCGTAATT
This sequence comes from Pouteria glomerata, assembly GCA_035590655.1. Classification (NCBI taxonomy): domain Eukaryota; kingdom Viridiplantae; phylum Streptophyta; class Magnoliopsida; order Ericales; family Sapotaceae; genus Pouteria; species Pouteria glomerata. Next base: position 5,339,726 of record JAVXUM010000046.1, read on the forward strand.
AGATGACAGTTAACGCAGCATCAGATCAAAGCAGTGAATGATTTTCCGTAAATAAGACCACAGAAATCAGAACATCAAAAACAAGCAAAAGATTTGAAGCGAGATAGATCAAAGAGAGACGTACGGAATTGAGGGTGTCCCAAGCGAGCCAGACCGTGGAGAAGTGGCCCCAGCCGAGCTTGCTCTGGACGACGTACTGGCCGCTTTTGAAGGTGTCGCCGATTCGGACGGCGTGGTAGCCGCCGCGGCGGTAGTCCTCCGTCCCTTCGTCCTCCGATGTGTAGTCACTGCTTTCGGTCCCATCCTCCTCCAACTCCTCCCCCGCCCGAAGATGACGATCGTTCCTCTCATCCATTTAATTTTTGATCGCTACCAAACGATTACAGAGCTCTTGCCGTTGCTACGATTCGAACGAAAATCGGTGTTTAGACTGTTTAAGTTTTTGGAATAAAACGATAAAAAGTGGGGTTCTTAGTTTCTAAAGAGAGTTCGCTCCGCCGCCGTACGGGGCTACTTCTCGCGAAAGCGAGTCGGGTACTCTTCACGGGCTCTTGGGTCCCAGGTGGCCCGTCCATGCCGTGTTTGGTAAAAAGGAAAAAAAAAAAGTGAAAGAAAGAAAACAAAAGAGAGACAGAGTGAGAGAGAGAGAGAGAGAGAGAGGGGCGCGATAATAATTAGTAATAAGATAAATTAAATTTTTCGAAGTTGAGAAAAATTAAAATCTAATTATAAGTTGTTGCGACTGTCTTTTAATAAATAAGTGTAAATATTATTTTTTCAATTTCTAGCAATATTATTTTTTATTTTTCAAGCACTTTCGGAAAAAATGAACAAATGCTTCTCATTTTCTGCTCATTTGTCAATTATGCTAGAAGTAAGCATGCCATCTTCATTTGGATTTAGGGGGCATCCTGTGCATTATTGTACCGGCTTATAAATCAGTGTAATTTTCTATTTTTGAATCATTTAAATTGCATCAGGATGGTAGGGATTACTTGATCGTAAGATTTAAAAAAAAAATTAAAAAACTAACTACATATTAAATAAATAAAAAAATTTAAAATACTTCTAATATAAAAAACACTTCTAACATAAGTGGATGTTTGAAAAGAATAAGTTTCTAAACTCCCATTTAACAACATTTTAGTTTTCTGTTTTTATGTATATATTTTTAAAATTTTGTAAATTGGCAATATAAATATGTTTACTAAATCCATATATATATATATATATATATATTTTACTTTTAAAAAAATAAAAATTTAAAAAAATATATTTTTACTCTACTTTCTTGTTACAAATACTTTATCAATTTTAACCCTCCATTCATTTTTTATATCATATTATATTATTTAGTAAAAATAATTTTAATTTAATAAAATATTTAAATAAATCAATTCTCTTTAATATGATGTAACAAAAAAAAAAAAAGATAGAGCATTAAAATTGATAAAGTATTTATAATAGAAAAATAAAATGAAAATACTTTTTCCTTTATGTTTTTTTGTGTTTAAATTTTTTTTGGAAATAAAAAAATATAAATAGATTGAATAAACGTGTTTCTGTCACCATTCATATTAGTTAATTAAATTTAATTATATTATTTATAAAATATATTACATATTAATTAGTTTATTAAATTAATTTAATTAAATTTATTTATTTATTAAAAATAATTTTAGTTTAATAAAATATTTAAATAAATAATTCATTTTAATATGATGTAACAAAAATAAATATAGCATTAAAATTAATAAAGTGTTTGCAACAGAAAAAAGAGAGTGAAAATACTTTTTTTGTTTATTTTTTTTACATAAGTTTTTATTTTTTTGAAAATAAAAAAATATAAACAAATTTAATAAATGTGTTTATGTTGCCAATTTACAAAATTTTGAATACATTAAAAAAAAAAAACAAAAAGTTATGAAACAGAGGTTTATAAACTCATTCTTTCCAATCACTTATATTAGAAATATTTTTTTTTTTTTTATTTTGCAATTATTTTTTTTTTTTTAAAACCTCGTAATCAAGGAATCCAAATAGCATTTGATGGACTTTGAATTATCCAAGGGCTGAAAATTGTACTAATTTATAAGGCGGTGTAACAATGCACCGGACGCCTTCTAAATCCTCTTCAACTCTCTCATCTGCAACTATGACAGGTACTTCACTTCTATGTCTTCCAAGCCATAAAGATCATTGATATTATCTTTTGACCTTATCCTAATATAAAATATATTGTGTATATTTTTTTAGGTATTATTTGAAAAATTAAATTGTAGTAATTTTTATTTTTTTATCAAAAGTTATTAGTTATAATTTTTTATACATTTGGTAAAATAAGTATTAATTTTTAGTAATTTTTTATAATTTTTTGATGTCCGATAAAAAGTTTTGGTAATTTTTTACAATTTTTAATAATTTTTTATAATTTTTAAGTTGAACAATTTATTGTAATTGAATAAAAAAATAATAAAATTAGTATTTTACTAAACATTTAAAAATTAATTTTTAATAATTTTTCATTAATTGTTACCCTCTCCAAACGGAACCTAAGGGATTACATTCAAGTTGTACGTTATTAAGTTATCTTTCTACTACAGCAATTGTAGCTCAATTATAGGTACAAGGGCTAGCCAAATAAAGCGAAATTGTAGCATATGGCCATTTCAATTATAGGTACAAGGGCCACCAAATAAAGCGAAATAGTTTGTAGTAGATTGATTGTTTTAATATTTATAATTTTTTGATTTGGGGTAAATTTGATAGTATACCAATCCCATAATTTGCCTAGATTAAGAATTAATTTTAAATTTTGATGTACTTAGGGAATGTTTGGTATGACAAAAAGTAAAATAAAATGAGATAAGTTATGAGTTCGTAATTCATACAGTAAAAAAAATTTTAAAATTTTTTAAAATTTTTCAATAAAATTTATTACACCAAATACCCCTTAATTAATATTATTGTGTGTATTAATTATGGGGTATAAATAATTTAAAAATAAATTATATATTTTTTATGCTACCAGTTGAGCAAATAAACCATAAAATGACATTTTGACTAATTTAATACTTGATTTGATTTAAATAAAATTATCATAGTTGGAATTGAGGTCATAACATAAGCTCCACAACGAAGTATAAATAAATGATAAACAACACGAAAAATCATAGATCTCATAATTCGAGTGAGAGTATAGCATCACATGCGAACATAAGGAGAATTTTTTAATTTTAATTTTAATTTTTTTGTTTTTGCTCTGTTTTGAGAATAAAAGAAAATAAGGAAATGATGTAAAAAAAATAAATTAAAAATTTATTGTTAATAAAAATACGTTTTAATTTAGCTTATAAGCTAAAATCACCTTAGAGTCCGTTTGAAAACTCAAAAAAATATAAAAAAAACTATCAAAAATTGAGTTGTCACAGAAATTGACTATCTGGTAAAGTCATAATTTTTTTTACTTTTCTACTCTACTACGGTAAATCATTATTACAGCGGATTTAGTTTTTCTCATTTTTCTGTTTTGTTACAGTAAAAAATTTTACCAAACACATAAAAGTTGTCACTTTTTTACTCTATTACAGTAATAATTTTACCAAACACCTAAAAGTTACATTTTTTTGTTAAAAATTTCATTTTTATTCACCAAACACAAAAAATTATAACTCACAAAAAATATAAAAAAGTATCAAAAGTTACTCAAATTTGTGACAGCCAAACACCCTCTTACTGGTATATTCTTGATTTTTTAGTTATTTATTATCTGTAATAAATTGGCTTAAGAATAAAATGCATTTTGAAGATATATTTTCACAAAATATAATTTCATGATACGATTTTCAGGTATTCAAAAAAAAATTAAAGACACATTTTAAAAATACATTTTTAAGTTAAATAAAAATGCATTTTAAAAATATATTTTTATTAACAACACGTCTCTAAATATTTTATCCTGCAAGAATTCCGTCATTATCCTCTATTCTACCAGCAGCAGAACGGAAGAAAAGGTCAACGGTTTTGGTGGGGTCTCAACTTACGCTGCATTTTTAATTGATTTTCTACTATTCTCTAATATTTTATGTATTTGTAGTAGTAAGAAAGATGTTGCGCCCATAGAATATATAAAAAGAATTATTTTATTATCTCAAAATATGAAAATTTTTAATTTGACTTTTTCTTACTGATTATGCAGCGAATTCAAATAAGCACTGGATGATCTAAACTGGGTCTAGGTCTTCAAATACTACTTCTTTAATATTAGTGTGGTGCCTGTCAAAAAACCTCCGATACTCAAGTTAATAAGAAAGTTGAGAAAATATTCTGACAGAGTAACGGCAAGACAAAATTATGTGTGTGTACTTGGGCACCGAAAATAGTTATATTTATAGATAGATGTTAAGCCTATATAGGTAATATATATATATGAATAGTACAGAATCATACTTGCTACCTAATTAGGGTTTGCCACGTATATTCACAGATTCTCATACTAATATCACATAATCCGTTATTAAAACTGTTAGTGGGCAGGCAACGTTCCTACAGGTGAATACCACAGAATATGTTAGAAGGTGGCTAGACATGTGACCATGATGTAAGCGTATTTGTCATACATGAGAAGATCAGCCCAATCCTCTATAATCAATCGGCCAGGTCAATGCACCTCGATCAAAAACAAATGTTTGGATGAGTCGTAGCGTCAATTCAACTCGGTCGGGAATGAAGTGTTTGATCAGGTACACCCTATCACTTACTAACTTGACTACCCCAACTGTAGTAAAATTTCGTATTTTTCACCACTTATGTTTTGACTGTTGATTTTCAAATGAAAGATTATATCTTATGAATGTGATAATTTTAGACGAAATACTTTGATCATTATGAGTAGTTAAACTATGACTTACGCAAGACAAAAGTGCGATTGCAATAGGTAAAATCTTTTCTTGCTCAAATTACTGATCCGTAGCATATAATCATCGTTCTTTAGGAAAAGATCCAAAATTACTTCCTCAATAATTTACATAGGATGTATCATGAAGTCAAAATACAAATACAAAATTATTGACGATAAATATGAATTCAACCCGGCTTAAATATTTTAATTTGAGAACGACCAGATTTAAAAATAATTAATTATTTACCATATGTATTAAATTTTAAAATACGTAAAAATAAACTTGATACAAAAACACAATTCTTATCCTACGCCTAGTAGGAAGTGCTTTATTGGAATGCTTATTTTTGAAAAAAAAATAAGTAAATATTTAAATTATTAAATATTTGGTGTGTTTACTGAAAAGTGTGAAAAAATTTTAGAAAATATTGCAAAAAAGTGGGAGATTTTTGGCATGGATAAAGTAAAAAAAAAAAAAAAAACAGAAATTTTTAGAGAAAAGTATTTTTGGCCAAATTTAATAGTCTAAACACATATTAAGAGTCCGTTTAAAACTCAAAAAAGGATAAATTTTTATCATCTTTCACTTTTTTTGACAATTGGGAATACTTTAAAAGTTATTAAAAAATTATAAAAATTTCTTTAATATTTCACCAAAGTATTAAAAGTTTCTAAAAATTTCTCAAACTTTTCACCAAACAATCCAAAGTCACTAAAATTTTTTTTAAAATTATGAAAAAATTTAAATTTTTATCAAACGTATAAAAAATTACCCCTTATAAACTTTGTATAAAAAATATAAAAATTCCGCTTCAAAACGGATCACAAGTAATTAAAATCAATAAATCTCATAGCTATTCATGCCGGTTTTGGTTCTTTTTGGGCCTCCTGAATAGATTGGGCCAACATAGAGATCTAGGCCACTCCGCAACCCAGATTTGGAAGACGCCCAACGGTACTGAAAGGATGGCATCCTTGTAGTTTGCGAGTTAGAAAGGGGCATTATAATAATATGTCTCTCCTCGTTTACATATGGATTGACTAGGGTTTCGTAGGGATTTCCCAAACGACGGACTCGAAAATCGGCCATCAGCAGCAACAGCAACCATGGTGCTAAAGTACGGATTTTTCTCAAAATTTTCAATTGCTTGAATATGTCTCGATTGATTATCTAACCTTTGTCATTTGTATAGTATGTTCTGTTTGTCTGTCTGTGTATATATATATATGGTTAGATTTATAGTGGATGGTTGGGATGGCATCAGATTTCTACCAAAAAATGAATAATTTCTTACTTATGGGTTTCTACATGTTTGTGTATATTTAGTTCCTACGTGTTTGTATAGTATCTTATTTTAAAGGGAATAGCTTCAAATTTGGTGGTGTAAAAAGGCAATCCCTTATAATACAAATTTGTTGGAATGGAAACGAAAAAGGGTCTTCTGAGTCATGGGTAATTTGATGCGTTGTAAGTTCTAGGGATTTTGGGATCGGTATGCAATGGGTTTTTGAAGCATTTGCTGCAGAAGAGAGGAGTTTTTGGCCCTTAAGGGAAAATGCTTAGGGAAACGATTACAAGATTTTTATTTTTTTTTTCCCCAACTGTAAGAGGGCTATAAGATCTACCTGTTGAGCAGGACAACATGATTCAATTTTTTATTTTATTTTATTTTTTTTAATAGGAAAAAAATTCGACTTGCAAAAGACATCATCATTTATTTTAATTTTCAGCTGCAAATATCTCATAGGCTATTCTTCAGTCATGCATTGAACTGTTTATCAGTGATTGTGGGGTTCTAGAGGAAGAAGGCAAAAACTCTCTGTATTTGTGTTTTTTTGCCCTGTTTTTGCATAATTTGACTTGAAAGATATATGAGGGGTTTTGAGACAAGTTTGACGATGTCAAAGGGATCTAAACAAAGTCAATCTTCTGGCTTCCCTTTGGGTGTCCAACTTTCCATCGCTAAGGAGTTCAAGGGAACTCCTCTTTTCCTGATTGAGTCCAATTGAGAATTTATGGGCTGATCTCAGTTTTTAGTTGCTAGCTTATGTTCTTTATCATTTTAATTTGATATATATGTGGAACTCTCATCAACTTCCTCGTTGTATCCTGTATATAAGCTTGTTTATGGGTTTTATCTTTGTATCAATAATCCTTTGGGAATCTGGCATTTCAGGACACTTAAGGGGGTATTTTTTATTTTGATCAAGTGCATGGGTATTATTTTTGAAAGGATAGACAGTATATGTTGTGTGGCATCCCACTTGGGGGTTACATTGAAAATTGCTTTGAAAACAGACTTTGGCTTTCTACCATGACTCATATTGCTAAGGTTTAATCCAAATTCAATCTCAAGAGGTGATGTTTTACAAAGAGCTCAAATTTAGAGAGCTCAAACCAATGAAGAGACATCATAAAAGCTACTGTATTGGCTATCATATCTGTAGTGCGTTTCCTTGTTATACGTATTCTAAATTTAAATGTGTAAATTCATCAAAACATAACATTATGAGCCCATCTCATGATCACTTAATATTTTGGACCATCTAACTCAAAATGGTCAGCTAAATAATTGCTCTTGTTTGACAATTCTTATTGAAATTGAAGTTTGATGCTATGGCTCAAGTGTTGAAATTGCTCCTGCAGGCAATTGTGGGTTCGTTTGGACACTTAAAAAAAAGTAAAAAACACCTAAAAGTTAGATCTGCTACAGTAATTTACTGTTTGGTAAAACAACAACTTTTATTACTTTTCTGCTCTGCTACAGTAATTTGATATGACAACGGGTCCCATTTTTTCTCACTTTTCTGCTCTGCTACAATAAAAAAATTTACCAAACACACAAAAGTTACCACTTTTTTGCTCTGCTACAGTAACAATTTTACTAAACACCTAAAAATTATCAAAAGTTACCAAAAATTTCATTTTGATTCACCAAACACACCAAAAATTATCACTAACAATTTTTAACAAAAAATTATCAAAACTCACTAAAAGTTTTACTCTCCAAACACCCTCTGTGTAGAGAATGTACCCATTTTTTTACATGCCAGTAAAATATTGCTGTTGTGTTATTCAATTTTGATGTGTTTCTTTAGTTGGGTTGCATTACTAAGGCATTGCTTTGATTTAACGAGGATATTTTGAGCTAGGAATTGCCTCACAAATGACTTCCGTTTGTGGATTAGTTTTCTGTCAATGTGAAGTTTGTCTTTCAAATTGGAATTAGTATGAGCTGAATTAGTGATCTTAGTTTGTATTATTTCATGGTACTTTTTTCCTCTGTTATGTGCTCACTACACGTTATTGGGCTTTTGTTGATTGAATTTTATATGTAATTATCTACACCTGCAGTCTGAATTGACACATTTTTTATGGCATTTCAGGACAGAACTCTGTCGTTTCAGTGGGGCCAAGATATATCCTGGAAAAGGTATAAGATTTGTTCGTTCGGATTCACAGGTAATTTTCAAACTGTTTCTTGGGAATGATATTGTTTAGGAAACATAGCTTTCCGTTGTGTTTTCTGTTTTCTTCTCTCTCTTTATTTTGCTGGGATTGTTAGATTGGAAGAAGTACCTTCTGCTCTCATTTACTGATATTTATGTGCCCTCACTGTTGATCCATTTAGGTTTTCCTGTTTGCCAATTCAAAATGCAAGAGATACTTCCACAACCGACTGAAGCCTTCAAAACTTACTTGGACGGCCATGTACCGGAAGCAGCATAAGAAGGCAAGTTACTCTTACATTGTGCATGTTACATTTTCTAATATTGTAAGGCCATGTTTGTTCATGGGATAGAAATCGGGATTGGATAAAAAGTCAGTGGGGCCCACCATCCATCATTGCAATTTTAGGCTGTGCGCAATGAAACAAATGCCCGTGGCCAGATGAGTCATCCCCCTTTTGCCAGATGTCAAATACCGTGGGGAGTGAGGTATTATTAATATCCCACTTTCGGATTTGTTTCCCGTCAAGATCTAAAGGTTTAAAATTATTTTTTGCCACATCACATATCAAATCATATCTTTTATCCCACTCTATATCCCATCAACCAAACACCAAAAAATAATCCCACATAAAAAATTAATCACATCTTTTATCTAATTTCATATATTATCCCATGGTATTACTTATCCCCCATCATTCAATCTTTTCAAACAAACACAGCCTAAGTTCTTGAAGAATAATCTGGTAAAGATTATTCTACTGTCCCTTCTGACATGCTGAGCTCAACTTATTCTTGTTTTGTTAAAAAAGTACTGATTATCTGTAAATGGAAATTTAAGCTTGCTCCTTTTTAGGGAGCTTATTTCTGCTTGCAGGTAAAAGCTATATTTTAATAAATAAGGGAATCTCTTAGCGCTTTTATTTATAAGATCCTAATGAGGCCTCTCCACTCATTGGTAATTGGTTTTGAATTGGATACTTTAACAGTCTTGTATCGCTAATCTAGTACTTGTGTCTGTTTATGGTGCTGCAAGGCTTGCTATGAGTTTGAGGCTTTGACTGAAGTTTTATTTGCCTTTGTTCTTTTGTTAGTTGTGGTTCCTTTCCTGGAAAACAAAGAGAAACAAATCATCATCTCCTCTGCTTTTGTTTCTGGGTTGTGTTTTTTTAATTGATTGTACCTGTTATTTTGATACTCGCAGGACATTGCACAAGAGGCTGTAAAGAAGAGGCGTCGTGCCACTAAGAAGCCTTACTCTAGGTCTATTGTGGGTGCCACGTTAGAGGTTATCCAGAAGAGAAGAACTGAAAAGCCAGAAGTTCGAGATGCAGCCAGGGAGGCTGCTCTCCGGTTCGTTTTTTAGATCTACTTTGTATTGTTAATTCCTTTATGTAAATTCAACGCATTCCAATAGTTTGGTGCATGGTGCTGGAGTTCCTTTATTCAATTTGATGTTGGTGTTCTTTCTGGGTTAATCTATTGGTTTCCTCACTTAAGTTATTTCTTTTGCAGTGAAATCAAGGAAAGGATCAAGAAGACAAAAGACGAAAAGAAGGCAAAGAAGGCTGAAGTGATGGCCAAGGTGCAGAAGGGTGGCAAGGGTAACGTGGCAAAGGGCGCCGCGCCAAAGGGTCCTAAACTTGGAGGGGGCGGCGGAAAGCGTTGAACAACCAGCTTGTTATTGTTGTTTTTATGAGATTGAAGTAGTAGTCAGTTTGTGTGTGCCTTTTGCAAATCTTGTTAAAGGTTTTTGCTTATGTTAGCAACATGATTGTTTGCATTTTGCTTCTTCAGTATTTGACACTCTATAAACATTGAGCCATTTCCAGTTCTTCAGTAGAGACTTGCTGCTTTTATCAGAATTTAGAATGCCCTTGATCATGCTGGAGATTTTCCCGCCAGATTCAGGTTGAGTTTGGGAAGAGACAAACAAACTTTTTTTTAAGTTGGCTATTAATTAATTATTAAAGAGTTAGTTTTTTTTTTTTTATAAAAAGAAAAAAACTAATTTTTTAAGTGGTATTTTGTTTGATTTTTTATTTTTTAGTTTCTGTTTTTTATTTTATGGGTTTTATGTTCAAAAAATTTTAAAATATAGAAATAAAAAAAATTATATTTTTCTTATTTTGAGTTAAAAATATTTAAAATAATTTTTTGTTATTTTTTATTTTGTGTTTTTTAAAACGAAATTTAAAAATACAAATGATCAAATGTATTTTAAATTATTTTTTTTGTGGTTTGAAAAGTTTAAAATGAAAAATAAATTCAAAATAGAAAATAAAAAATATAAATATAAATTAAATGAGGTTTTAGTTTTTTATTAATTTAATAATTTTTATCTTTTAATATTTAAAAAATTTAAAATATAAGAGAATAAATTTAATAATTTTAAAAAAAATCACAAATCTGGGCTACTAATTTTTTTTTTTTTTTAACACAACCTCGGTATCTTTTTAAGTGAACCCATGTTCAAAGGATATTGACAATTCCGATCCAAAAGCTCTGCCCACTTAGCTCTATTTATTTGAATACAAAATATTTTTTTTCATATTTTAAAAAATTATTTTCAAAAAAAAAAATAAATATATATTTTCAAAAAACATTATACAATGGAGCAAATGAAACTCTCAATGTAAATTGTTTCTGAGATTTTAGTTTATGCAATCGTTGAGGAAGAGATTGGTTTCTTGAGAGCTAGTTTCTTAAAAATAAAAAGAAACAAAATAAAAAGGCGGCCATAATTAAGAACCTAACTTTTTATTTATTTATTTTATTTGTTGTTTGTATTATTTTATTTTTAATTTTATTTGAGGCAACCTAGTTTACAAAATAAATAAATAAATAAATAAAAATAATAAAAGAACTAACCTAAACCTTAGTCGAAAGGCAGGCGGGCTCCGTAGTGACAGCATACTAAACGATTCCCAAAAGCCTCATCTTCACCTGGCTGCTAGCTAGATTCTGGTTTTCACAAGTATGCATAATTTTTCTTCTTAATTTACAGTTTTGGGTAGTTTAAAAAAAAAATTAATATATTATCAGTAGAAAAAAAATTATGTCCACAATCATTATTTATTACTAACGAATAATCTGTACTAACGGCACTCCTTAATTAACATTAAATAAGTACACATTTGAAATTAAAATATGTTAAAATATTTTTTCCTTTTAAAAACTCAAAATAAATTTCTTGTTTATTATATTTTTTTTTTCTTTAGAAAAACTAAAACACAATTTGAAAGGTACCAATTAAACACTTAATACAAGTTCGAAATTTAATATCATCATCACATTTATAATTTAACTAAAAAATCAAAGAATCATTATTAATACTGAAAAGTAAAATTTTTATTTTTCTTTTTACAATTTTTCAAATATCATCATTAAGTTAAATTTAATCGTCTGTTAGAATGTGAAGTGACTTAAAGATTAGGTGGGAGTTTAAGGAGAATTAAAAATAATAAAATTGTATTTGACTCAAAGATTTGTAAAAATTAAAAAAAAAATAATGAATATAGAAAGTGCCACACAAAATTCAGCAATAATTTTTGAGTCATTTTATACAAATAACTTAAATTAAAAATATTATCATTAATTATACGTTGTGCTTTATAAAAAAATATAGTTAACCTTACTAATTTAAATTTAAAATTAGTATTTAGAAAAAAAAATACTACCCTAAGATTAATTTTATTCAAATATTTATAAAACTAAAAAAAAAAAAAAAAAGAATGATGAATATAGAGAGTGCCATATAGGATTTGAAAATAAATTTTTAATTGGTTTTATAAAAATAACTCAAATAAAAAATATTATTACTAATCATATGTGCTTTTATAAAATAAAACTAATACAATAGATGTGACTAATTTAAATTTAAAATTAGAATTTAGAAAAATAACTACTCCCTAATTAATATTTGATATTTTTTTTGTACTTTAAATTTTAAAAAAAAGTTAAGAGTTGTTGTTATAAAAAAATAACTTAATTATTATTTAAATTTTTTTTATTTGTGTTTTTTTATTTCAACTCTATTTTTTATCCGTATTTTTAATTTAATTACCAATGTAATTAAAATATATAAATTTAACAATCATATTAAATTTTTAAGTAAGTAAGTCTCTTTTTGGAATTCATGAGCAAATGAATACTTTTTTAGAATCCAAAAGGGTAAGTCTCCTTTCAGAATTCATGAATTTATTAAGATTATATATCACAATTCTAGTATTTTTATGTGTAAAAGAAAAAAGTAAAGTTGTGTTTTAGCGATGTGAGATAAAGAAATATTATAAATGTCAAAAATCTCAGTCATTAATTAAAGAATAAAACACATTCTTAGCTATTAAATTATTAGTTTGTGAGAGAAATATTTTCAATAACTGTTTTATTTTATTATATAGACTAGCGAATAACTTACAACACTCCTCAATTAACATTAAATATGTACATATTTGAAATTGAAAAATGTTAACACATTTTTCCTTTTTAAAAACCCAAAACAAATTTTTTTATTGTATTTTTTCCCTCAGAAAAATTAAAACACAATTTGAAAGGTACTAATTAAATACCCAATACAAACTCAAAATTTAATACCACTATCATATTTATAATTTAACCAAAAGATAAAAGAATTATTATTAATATTGAGAAGTAAAATTTTTATTTTTCTCACAATTATTCGGATATCATCATTAAGTTAAACTCAATGGTCTACCAGTATATGAAGTAACTCAAAGATTGAGTGAGAGTTTGAGAGAATTAAAAACAATAAAATTGTATTTGATTCAAAGATTTGTAAAAATAAAAAAATCAAAATGGTGAATACAAAAAATGCCACACAAAATTTAGTAATAATTTTTGAGTAATTTTATAAAAATAATTTTTATTAAAAAATATTATTATTAATCATACATTATGCTTTCTAAAAAAATATAGTCAATTTTGCTAATTTAAATTTAAAATTATAATTTTGAAAAAATATCACTTGCTCAAGATTAATTTTATTCAAATATTTGTAAAAATAAAAAAAATATAGAATGATGAATATAGAAAGTGTCTTGTAAGATTTGATAATAAATTTTTAATTAGTTTTATAAAAGTAACTTAAAGAAAAAATATTATTATTAATCATATATGCTTTATAAAATAAAATAAATATAGTAAATGTAACTAATTTAAATTTAAAATTATAATTTAAAAAAATAACTACTCTCTAATTAATATTTAATTTTTTTAATACTTTTAAATTTTTAAAATACTAAGAATTATTATTATAAGAAAAATAACTTAATTATTATTTAAGTTTTTTTTTTATGTTTTAGTTCAACTCTATTTTTATTTATATTTTTAATTTAATTACTAATAGAATTGAAATATATAAATTTAAATTTTGAAGTAAGTGAGTTCTCTTTTAAAATTTATGAATAAGTGAATTTTTTTTAGAACCCAAAAAGGTGGATCTCTTTTTAGAACCTATAAGTTTTTTACTTTTATTGTTTATTAAGATCATATGTCACAATTCTAATACTTTTATAGGTAAAAAAAAATGTGAAATTGTTGTATTTCAGTGATGTGAGACAAAAAAACATTCTGAATATAAAAATCTCAACTATTCACCAAAGAATAAAACACATTTTTAGCTAGATCTTAGTTTGTGTAAGAGATATTTTTAAAAATTGTCCTACTTTATTATATAGATATTTTGTTAAATTGTGAAATGCTAACGCGTTATATTACATTTTGCTCGTATGTAAGAACATTGTATAAAAATTATACTTTTTTTTTTTTTTTTGGGTAATAATTAAGTGTCATTTGGATTAATGAAAAAAAGTATATATCATCTTTGGGGCATACTTATGTGACAATAGTATTAATTACAAAAAAGGATCCTCCAAGTAATACATATCTAATATTCACATCAAAATATTTATTAATAGAAAGCTGAGAAACTTTGATTTTAATCTCAGATATAATATTTTTTATAATAGTAGTGACCAGTGAGTAAAACCTTTAAACATTCTTACATTCCGTTCTTTCTACATGTGGGGATTAAGTCGCCCAAGCCAACTTACAAATTATACCAAGAGCTCGTTTCACAATATCAAAATTTATTAATTTTATACAAAATTTTGACCTATGTAACAAGTTGGATGTTGAGTTTTTAGTAAAAGGTTATAAAAATAAAGGAAAGTTGATAAAAATTTAAAAGGGGTTAATAAAAATTAAAGAACATTAATTTTGTGTTTGGTGATAGAAGCTAAAAAAGATTAATAAAAATTATTATTTATTTATTTATTTTATAAAAATTGATGAGTCAAACGTAAAACCGGTACTTTATCCAGAAAACTAGTACACACGAACGCACCAAAAAAAAAAAAAAAAAAAACGGCTAAATGTTCATAAAACTAGAACTTAACAAGACAAAATTAAAATTATGCTAACCACATAAATTATAATAGCAGTAGCAACAACAACAGTGCGTACTAAACTATTTCATGGGACATACAAGTAGTTAACAACCCTTAAACAGTCATTCACCAACCTAAACCGTTGCTAGAATTGAGAGTCTATAATTACTTAGCACCTTACTAAGCTATATAACTAGAAGAGAAAAGTTAATAACAATTTTTATGAACAAATCCTTTCAAGGGTAAGAAGAAGGCAATACAGTGCCCCAGTAAGGCGGCATCACCGTATTGTATTCATTCTCACTGAGGACAAAGTTGCCCTCCACAGCCATCTGCTTGTGACTTGCTCTGCTAGAGGTTCGGTTCCCCGCCGACCCACTCTCGGCGGTCTCTTCGCCGGAGATTTCCGTGTTACCAGTGGAGACTTGATTCTTTGTGGGTTGCTCCTCCTTCAGCAAGGATTTCAATGCCAAAACCTTTTTAAAATCAAATGCCAAACTTAAATTAGTTAGGTAGCATTTGACAAAATGTATTTAATCACTTAGACTTCGTTTGATTTATTTTTTTATTTTTTATTTTTAGTTTTTATTTTTTATTTTCTGTTTTGAACTCATTTCTCATTTTAAACTTTTGAAAACAAGGAAAATAGTTTAAAATATATTTGATCACTTATATTTTTAAATTTTGTTTTAGAAAACATAAAATAAGTTTACAAATAAAATAAAAAATGGTAAAAAATCATTTTAAGTATTTTTAACTCAAAATAAGAAAAACATAATATTTTTTATTTTCATGTTTTGAAATTTTTAGAATATAAAACACATAATATAAAAAATAAAAAATAA
>JAVXUM010000046.1:5356154-5368846 GCA_035590655.1 Pouteria glomerata
ATAATATTTTTTATTTTCATGTTTTGAAATTTTTAGAATATAAAACACATAAAATAAAAAATAAAAAATAAACCAAATGCCACCTTCTATTTTCAAAATCGGTTTTAAAAAATAGAAAATAAGTTTACACATAAATTACAAAATGACAAAAAAATATTTTGAGGATTTTTAGCTCAAAACGAGAAAAATCTTGAAATATAAAAAATAGAAAATATCAAATTAAATATGTGTTTTATGTTTTTCGCATTTTAAAATTTTGAAAATATAAAACACATAAAATAAAAAAAATACAAATACAAACTAAATATGGCCTCTAAAATTCCATCTATGTTAAATGAGAATGTAATTTAACCAGAAAAAATTGTACCAGAATAGGGATTCGTTTGGAGTGTTCACAAATTATAAAAATAAAATAAATCTCTAACAATTTCTATAAATCACTAAAATTCTCTATTACACTTTCTCACTTTTACTGTATTCAAAAAATTTTAATATTTCACTAAAAAAAAATAAAAAATCTGAATAAAGGTTAACCGAATTGGTAGATTTTTTGATAATCATGTTCTTCGAGTCCAAAATTTTCAAACAAATACCATTGTCGCTATTTTATATTAATTTTTTTGAATTCGTAGGAACGGATTTGAAAAACTATTTTCACGGTTTTGCTATGGTTGTACAAAAGTAGATAAATTTTTAAATCCGTGAGAATAGATTTGAGAAACGGTTCCAATGGTTTTGCTCTAGTGATACAAAAATGTCACTATTTTTTTCCAAAAAACTCTATTTGAAACACCAGATACCAAATACCTAAAATTAAATCAAATCACACTTTTATTTATTTATTTTTATCACCCAAATGCACACTAATTGTCAAATGAGGAGGAAACTTGTATAATTATCATTTTAAACGAGGACACCCACTAACATATGTTCTAATAGAAAAAATTATATTTGGCACATCAATCTATCTTTTTTTTTTTGCTAATGACAAATTGCCTTAATTAACTCTTCATCTTATCATTCTTCTCAAAAACTGAACAAATATAGAGAGAGAGAGAGAGAGAGAGATTTTCCAACATCCAGTGTGCCCTTCAACAGTTCTACTTCTCT
Organism: Pouteria glomerata; assembly: GCA_035590655.1. NCBI lineage: Eukaryota > Viridiplantae > Streptophyta > Magnoliopsida > Ericales > Sapotaceae > Pouteria > Pouteria glomerata. The sequence goes on from JAVXUM010000046.1 coordinate 5,357,265, forward strand.
TGTGTGTGTGCAAGAATAATGTCCACACTACGGGTGGTCAAGGAGTGGCAAAATAAGTAGTAAGGAGTTATATTTTTTAAGAGAGAAACTTAATAAAATAAAAAGTAGTTAAAAAATGAAAAAGTGTAATCATATAATTAATCCTTAAGCGGTATTGTTGGATCGCAGTTGAAAAAGCAGCACTTCACTAAAGCAATTTCAAAGTTAACATTGATTTGAATTTATATCTGACTTTATATATATAATGATATAAATATATAAAATCCACCTTCGTCATCATTTTCGCTGTTTTTTTATTTTTTTTTTTATTTTTCCCTTTTCAAGCAATTAATATCCTTCAATTTATGGCAGTCCTACTATTACCGTCAACGTCCTTCTGCGGTTTCTTATTTCTTTTAAAATTAAATTTTCTCTCTCTTGCTAAAAAAAAACCTGTAACTTTAACCATAATTGGCTAGGCAGAGGCAAGTAAAGGTCTCTCTCTGCAGCTATTTCTATACATTTTGAGTTGTTTAAAGAGATGGAGGTGAAGATCTAAAGGAATGTCAATAAGAGGTACCTTTAGCCTATACCTATTTTACCTTCTGTTTAGAATTTTAAAAGTTATTAAAAATTTTTAAAAATTATTTATTTTTATCTCATTACATAAATTAAGAATTTATAATTTTTATCAAATTTTATCACTCTAAATATTTTTTAAAAAAACAGTGGTGAACATCATTTTTGATACTAACAATGAGACCGGTATTGAAATTATGAATTAGTTAATTAAAATTAGATAATTCATATATGAGTCATTTAATTAAAAATAAAAATAAATTTAAAAATTTTTGAATTTATTTTTATTTTTAATTAAATGACTTATGTAATCATGCCGATAACATCAAAATCATAATTTTCAATTACATGTACCTAACACCTAATTTTGCAAAATCATTGACGTGGCTTTATAGATCATATGACCTAACAAACAAGAGAAAAATATTGTCTTTTAAATTATTATTTTAAAACTTTATATATCAAGTTTGAAATCATATCCAAACATTGTCGCTAAATTTTTGAGTCAAATTTTAAATAAGTAATTTCATTATTTTATACATATTTAATCTTATCGAGTCTTTGAAGTGTTTGATTCAATTAACAGCCTTATCTCTAACCAAAAAAAAAAAAAAAATGGTGAAAATATTTTCCAATAAATTGTGCATGTTGTGGATGGCCAGCATGTATATATATATATATATAGAGAGAGAGAGAGAGAGAGAGAGATTAGGAAACCTCTTGTTGGAGCTTCTGCTTCTCCCTAGAAACAACATCAAATTCCTGTTTGAGGGAGTCATATAATCGCTCGAGCTGCTTAGCCTTCCACCTCGCGCGCCTGTTTTGGAACCAGACAGCAACTTGTCGAGGTTGCAATCCGAGCTCCCTAGCCAGCTTCACCTTCCTGTCGGCATCCAGCTTTATCTCCTCCTGGAAGCTACTCTCCAATGACTCCAATTGCTCGCTTGTCAGTCTCTTCTTTTTCTCCTCCTGATGATGATGATGATGATAATTCCCGTTATTATTGTTCTTCTCCAGTCCAGTAATCACTACTGCTTGCTGCGACGACTGAGCCGCCACAGGGTATCTCATCTCCAATCCTAGAAGCATAGAATGAGATCACAATTATATAATCTTAACTTAGTCCAAGAAAAAAAAAATGATTTGGTATGTAAATCGCTTCTCCTCCACTCCTCTCCCCTCCTCGCAGCCCCACCCAAATATGTATTATTATGCATCATTGTAAACAATGCAAAACACAATACAATACACTAACAATTATTCTTCTATTTTTCACTCAAGCAGCAAGAAGTTCTTATTTTTCTCTTAGAGGGACTGAAGTAGTAAGAAGTGTCTCCAATAAAGAGACTAGAATATCCAATAGAGACTGAAACATCAAAAAAATTATCTCCAACAGAGAGACTAAAGAGTGTATGTTAATATATTGTTGGTATATCTATTATACAAGATCTTTAATTTTAAGAAACACACCTAGATTGTTTTAAGAAAAATACCTAAATTATATTCTCTGCAACCCTATAAATAAGATTGTCTTCTATTGTAAACAATACAATACAAAACACAGTATAATTTACTAACATACATTCTCCTATTTCTCCCTCCCATTATTGTTCTTCTTTTCTAACAAAAAATAAAATAAAAATAAAGGTTATAGAGCAGCTAAACAATGACAAGTAAAATGTTCTTCTTTCCCTGAATTTTCTAAGTAGTGCATCCAATAAACAAACACAAAAGAAGTGATGATATACATAAACGAAGTAGATATATATCGAGCGTACCTGGATAATGATCATAGTTGCAGTTGTTGAAAGAGTTGAAAGAAGTCTCCCGCCGAGAAACAAAAGTGGGTCTTAGGTTGCCATTCCAATCCATAATATTAATTTCAGCTCTTCTTTCTGGTCCTCTCTCCTCGCTCAGGTCTAACTCTCCAAAACCTGTCTCATGTATACATATACACCAGTAATAACAGATACGTTTACGGCAATTTAAATAAAATTAGTATTAAATTTTTGGTTAAACTTCACTAACATCCCTTAAGGTTTTTGGCACTTACAAAAATCTCCTCTAAAGTTTCTGAAATGACACTGACCTCCCCTACTTTATCTAACAAGTTTCACCAACTTTCCCCCGTCAACTCACCATCAATTTAGGGGAGGTTAGTGAAATTATCTAAGAAATAAATAAATAATAATTTATTTATTATTTAATAAATAATTTAAATAATTATTTATTAAAGGACGAAATTATTCATCGTCTCAAACCGGTTGAGATTTTTACCCCTCTCCAATTTTTACTTTTTATCCTCTTACTTAATTTTTAATTTTTAATAATTTTTTAATTATTAATAATGTTTTACGTAAAAAATTATATTAGTATTACCAAAAGTTACTAAAATTAAGAAATATGATTACATCTTTAAAAAAATAAAAAAATTTTAAATTTTAAATAAAAAATTCAAATTAAAAAAATATAGTAATTCATGAATTTTAATTTTTTTTTTTTCTTAAAACGTTCTACCCTAACAACTACTATATATTTTGATTTTTTTCAATTAATTTTTGATAAATATCATAATTGAGCAAAATTTAAATTAATAATTTTAATTTGTATATAATCATTCATCTTTAAAATATGATAAATTTGAAATTTTTAACTTGTCTTATGAAATAGATGGTAGTAGAATATCTATTAAAATAAAAATTGAACAATAAGTTAAAAATATAAAAACGATCTCAACTAATTGAATAAAAAAAAATAATTCTTAATTATTAGATTTTAAAATCATCCTTATTTTATTTTATATATATATATATTTATGGGCCTTTCCAGCTTTTTCTCAGACTTGCTTGGACCACAAAGAGAAAGAGAGAGCGAATTATAAGGCTTCCTAGATGGTTCTCTTCTTTTGGGTGCATGTAGGTTGAGAGAATTAAGGGTTTAATTCCTGGAAAATTGAGAAGGGGACTTGTGAGTTTGTGGGTTCACTTTTGAGTGCAACAAGTTAAACAGTAGAAGTTTACCTGTGCAGTTCTTGTTCGCAACAAAGTGGAATTGTGAAACATATTTGTAAGGTTGTTTACTCCACTTTTGGGTGCAATCAGTGAACAGTATCAGAGGTAGAGAGTATCACAGAGAGAGAGAGAGAGGGAGAGAGAGAGAGATGTGTTGTCGGTTGGGTGGAGGATGGATGGAAATAGGAAGCAAAGGTCACCATCTGGTCCCCTAAATCTGCCAATATAGAACTGACAATACTGCCTTCTCTTTCTCACGCCTTCTTCAGGCTTTCCACTGTACTAATTCCCCCTCACAACTACTGTTGCTTCCCCCTGCATCTGAAATACACAGTCTCTCTCTCTCTCACTCTATGCTTGTACATTTGCAAGTGTTTGTATGCATAGATGGTGGGGCTAAAATAAAACATGGGAGGAGACGTGGGCTTCTAAATGTATATAGCAACATGCAATCAGTACTTCCAGTATATGACAAATTTTAAAAGAAGAAGGAAGGAAGCTAGAACCTCTCGTACTGCTCTTTTCTCCCACTCTTAATTGCTGTTGTTGGCAAAAGCTGAGCCCCTTCCTTCTTTTTCTCTCCCTCTCTCTCTCTCTCTCCCGTCTCACTGTGACCTGACTGAATCATTCAATGCAATTAAGATACATGCAGTGATGAGAGAGAAAGAGAGGCATTGTTACAAGAAACGTGAGTGTAAAATTATTACAGAAAAAAAAATATATGATGCAAAATGTCGATACTCCTATCATGTTATAACATATGGCAAAATTTTTTGAATTCGGAAATGAAAATTTGTTTTCGATAAGTCTAATAATACAAATGAGTATTTAATAGACTTTTTTTTTTTAATCGTGGCACAAGGTTATTATTATTAGAGTTGTGATTTATATTTATTAAATTAAAATTTTAATAAAATGACAAATGATAGAATGAAGCAAAATCATTAAAATAGGATATAATATTTTTGAGGTCCAGAATAGTTATGGTTCACACAGCTAGCTTGAATGGTTCTAAACGGTGAGTTTTCATATATATATATATATATATATCCAAGAGTCCCTTATCCATAAAGGGTTATATATTTAATCCAAGAGTCCCTTATCCATAAAGGATTATTTAAATAGGATAATATTCTTCATTATTTTTGAAGAGATAAACACTAACAAATTTTGAAATCCTAGCTAATTCTGTTGTTGAACCATGTTAGATATGTGTTCTTGCGAGTTCTGATTGATTTTTTTTTTATCCATTTTTCTGGCGTATATTCACCATAATTTAAAATTTCACAACATGAAAGCATATTCAAGAAACACTCCAATCCATCCACTAAAATTATTTTATATTAGTAATAATCTATATCTCTCACACTCTAAATAAAATTAGTATTAAATTTTTTATATAACTGAAACTTTGGACAAAAAATTTAAATTAATAAAACTCTGACATTTTAATTTTTTTTTTAAAACTTTAGACCTTATCATTAATACATATATTTTGGTCTCTCTTTAATTAATGTTTGATAAGTACCATAAAAGATAAAATATAAATTATGGCTTTTTAATTTAAATTGATAATTTTGATTTGTTTATTATCATAACCTTTAAAATATGATAAAATTTAAAATATTCAAATTATTTTGTGAGATAAATAATAGTAAGATTTACTAAAATAAAAATAGAATGAAAAATTAATAATATAAAAATAATTTCAATCGTTGAATGAAAAAATAATTTTTAATAATTGAATCTTATTTTGTAAAAGAGGCATTTTAAAAATTATATTACTTTTTTAAATATATATAAACTTGTAAAAACAGTTTGAGCTGTTAATGAATCAGTGAATTGATTGTACTGGTCAATGGTCCGATCGGTTTAATGTTGCCATAAAAAAAAAAAAAAAAAAAAAGTTTTTGCTTAACAAATTAGCTTTATCTTAACATCAATTGTATGTGAAACTTTTGGAACAAGAAAAATAATTTGAATAAAGTAAAAATATCGTTAACCTGTAAGAAAATCTATTTAAAAAAAAGTATAGTATATTACCTAAAAATACTTTATTTATTTTCTATTTTTTCTTTTCATTGATAAGTAAGAGACAATCTTTGTTCAAAAGAAAAAAAAAAACAAAAAAAAGAAAAGAGAGAGAGAAAGAGAGACAATCCTAAACTTGTTTTGGATAGCAACCTCATATAAAAAAAAATTAAAAATATATATTCATTCTGGTTATGTTATTATCTTTTATATTATGAATTATTATTTTGTTAATTTAATAGAAGTAAGCTTGCACACGTTTTGAGCTAAATTGGAATAAATGTTAATCTAAAAATATTTTACTCATTTTAATTATATGACAGTTATATATATATATATGTATATACATATAATGTGAGCAAAATATGTAAAAGAAATCAAATATTTGTATAAATAATCTATTAATAGTATTGATATAAATTTATAAATCAAACATTATGTTATATTTTATAAATATATTTACAACGTTACTATTTGATTTAAAATTGGACCATATTTAATTAAACAATTGACCCATTGACTCCATCACATTTTTAAAAGCATTGACAGATAAGGTCAAGTCGCCTTGGCCTGGGATGCTACATGAATAGACTAGCTGGCTGCCTAGGTGGACAACGAGACATGAGAGTCCATGTTTTTGCTGAAGTTGTCTATTAGTGATGTTTTATGGGCAATCTATAGAGTACGATAACTTTAACGCGAGTTTCGTACTTGTAATCGATATTTTGTTAATTATATTTGAATATTTAATATATATATACATATATATCAAATATTTTAAGTAATGTATTGAATTATGTAATTATTATTTTTTAAATGTATGATTTAAAATAAACTTAAATTGAAGTATCCAAAACACTCCTTTTTGTGAGCACGTTTGGCCCGAGAAAATTTGTTAAAGATTTTTAAAGGTTTTTAAAAATTTCTATTACATTTTTATGCCTTATCTTCTTGAAATTCAAAAAAAAATTTAATACTTTCTAAAAAAAAGTGGATAACCTGTTAATTAAATAGTCAAATTTTTTTTTCTATTCTCATCACGGACTCTCAAACTATCGAATGGAACTCATTGTGACTAATTTTTTCAGAGCCGTTCTAATGAATTTGTAAAAACCGTTTGAGCACTTTAACATTTTTTACTTTCTTCTTAATTTTGCTAGAAATTATCCCTATGTGAAGCCAAATATTGTTTCAATAGATTTCACTTGATAGCGATAATAGAAAGATTTGTTAGCCCTATCACATCACCTGCCAGCAAATGGTGGAGAAAAAGAGAAAATTTTAAAACTATCCAAACAGAAATTCAATCAGTCATGACAGAAATCTTACTGTTTCTCTTCCAAAAATGCGGTCTGAGATATATGCACCAAGTACCTAAAGTTTTCTCAAATTACATTTTTCACTATTTTTTGTTATTTTTAGTGACACCAAACAAACCTTATATCTTATATATTATTTGATTTTATTATGAATATTATATTCATATGTATCTTATAAAAATATACAAAATAATTTTTTTTATTGTATTTGTATAATCTTATTTTTAATAACTATAATGCTCATATCTGTAATTCATATCGGAATTTGTAATTCTTACATTGCAATGCCAACAAGAGTTTATTATTTTTTATGTGCGTCATGCTTCAGATCGACTCTTAGAAAGTCCAATAGCATATATTAATTGTGATACATTTCTATATATAGAATCATCTTCATATATTAATTGTGATACATTTCTATATATAGAATCATCTTCTGTTATACTAGGAAGTCCGCAGCCGCTACTCGAGGGTGCGTTCTGGGTGAAGCTCGCTCCTGTGACCCTAGCCGGCAAAGAACCACCGGGAGGTAAACCAACCTAGACAAAATATATATAGAATCATCTTTTGGCTTACTAAAAGTGGATCTTCATATGATATATACGTGAAGTTTTCTGCGAAATGCATCGATATAGTATTTTTGTAATTAGTGGACATTTTTTTTTTGGTCATTATAAGACTTTTAGTTGCCGTTGATTTGATTTTTGGTCTCTATGTGTCAAATTGTCAATTCAACTAATTAAAGGGCACAGAAGCAAGTCATTCAAAACTACTAGCGTTTATGAGCTAGCTATCCATTCCTTACCCAGTTCTGAAAGCATTTATGTGGCTAGCTATACTTGGACTAGCTATTCCAAACATCTTTGGTGGTTACTATTTTCTCTCACATAATGTTATACGTACGTACTTACAAGAGTAAATAGGTTGGTTGAGTGGCTAGCTTATTTCTTTGCACTTAGAAAATAAATATATGCTAAATAAAGAAGCGAAGAGTTGTAACGAAAGTTTTTAGAAGTGATGCATTTTGACACATATATATATATATATATATATATTTTTTTTTTAACGGGTAACCAACGGGTTTCCATGACAAAAAGAATTTGACTTTTTTGAGCCAATGTTGCTTCAATTTACTATTATCTGATTTTGTAAACTCTTTAATTTTATATTTTATGACACTCCAACAAATGTCTAAGGTTACGTTTGTTTGCTGAGACATAAACAAGGGATAGAGAAATGTTGTTTATAGGTCTCACGAATGAAATGCTTGATATGCAATTGTTTGACTTATAATCTTTTGTCTGTGGGATTGTATATCCACTAAATGGACAAAATAAAAAACCCAAGGAGAATATAGTATTACTTATATCTCACTTTTGAATTTGTTTCCCTTTAAGATCTAAAGATTCAAAATTATTTTTGTTACATCACACGTCAATTTTTTTGTTTATCCTACTTTATATCCCACAAATTAAATATAAAAAAAAATAATTTCACATAAAAAATTAATCCCATATTATATCAAATCTCACATATTCTCTCACAATATTATTTATATCTCATTATGCAGTCCCTCAAATCAAACGTGGCCGAAGTGTATAAAATTAAGCTCAAAATTTTGTTCACTAATTTTGCTAATTAAAATTATAAACCTAATACAAGGGAATGGAATGGACTTTTATTTTATTTTTATTTCCATTTTCATTTTCATTCTATTCTATTCCATCTTTTGGCACCAAACTAAGCCTTAGGGTCCATGTATTTTACCAGTGGTTTCATTCTACAACTTATATTTTCAATTGCGTCACATTTAATCCAGTTTTAATACCATCCCTTCCATCTAATTCTGTTAGAAATTCTAACATATGAACTTTAGTAGGTAAACAAAATTAGACAAATAGGTGATATTAGGATTGGATCAAATGTATGGTGGCAAAATAACACAACTAAAATTATAAGTTATGAAATGAGATTGATAATATATATAAAATAGGAATAACGCGTAAATAAATTTTTAAATCTATAAATACATCGTTATAATTTAATTTGCAACAATCTTATCCCTGAACTATGGAATAATGCATAGATAAGCCCTTAAACTAATATTTAATGTACAAATACACATCTATAATTTAATATATAACAATTCCAACCCATTTAAAAACACATATAATATGTTGATATGAATTGAATTTTTAGTTTGTTACCTTGACACATGGGCCACGGGAAAAATTGTTCCTTGGGTGCTTAACACTTTCAAATCTTTTACAATTGAACCATTGTTATTGAATGCATGATAATTTTATTGAATTAAATTTGCCTGAGTTAATATTAGAGTTTTGACGGTAAAGAATTGAAAATTACCAAAAATTGAGAGAGAGAATTGTTATTTGGGTTTTTTTTTAATGGGCCCCACATTCTCATTTTCACTACCATGCACTTATAGATGTATATTTGCACATTGAATATATGTTTCAAAATTTATTTATACATTATTTTTACTTTAAGGATGAAATTGTTAGAAATTAAATTATACAGGTGTATTTAGACATTATCAAGAGCTTAATTACCTATTATTCCTATAAAATATAAAATATAAGAATGCTAAAGTGTATTTTATTCAAAATCTTTTTAGTTATGAGTTAAAAGGCCTTGTCCCAGAATTTTGCATTTGATTAATTTCACTATAAGGAAAGGCATTGTCTCAAAAATATTCCCAATGAACTTTTGAACACAGAAATTATTTCCTCACTAATAATCTTAATTTATTTGTTATTTCTTGTATAATTTCCAAACCATATGAATTATATAGTTTCCATATCACCAATCGATTGGGCAAAATTGGACAGATCATCGATCAGAATTTTTAATCCAAAGAATTAATTTTTGGTGCTGAATTAATGTTGCCTTCAGATGAAGGAATTTAATTGGGAGGAAGAGAGATAGTTAGAGGCTGCTGCCTATCTTACTGTGCAAGAATATATATACTAAAATTTACCTCTTGGATGTCTTGAACTCTGACAAAACATGAATGTTCTAAAAACTAGCTCACAGAACAGTGGACAACATAAAGCCTAGGAACCCTAGAAACTATGATCATGGCTGGATCTATATATTATGCTAACATTTTGGCTACCGTAGTACTTTAAATGTTGGAAGTGGATATAAAATAACTTGACTAACTAGCAAAATTTTTATGATGATACTAGATGCATAATTGATATTGAATTCCACTTTCACTGTTATTGGTGCATGTGATGTGTAAGAAAAGTTCACCTCTCTCTCCCTCCTCCTCTCTCTCTCTCTATATATATATATTGTATCAATTTTCGTTTGACACAATCAAAAAATTAAGCTATTACAACAAAAAAGAAAATAATATTAATATTAATTAAAGTAATTAATGTCCATTACAAAACACTCATGACATTAATTACTTGTAGTAATTGTTTATTTTCTTTATGTTAACATTAATTCCCCTTATAATAATCACTAAAACAATTAACACTTTTAGCGACTAAAAATTTGGTCGCTAAAAGTTACGTTTTGATTACTAAAACTTTTATTGACCAAACATAATTTGATTGCTGGTTGGTCGATAAAGACTAGTCGCAGAAGGTATTAGGGACCAAAAGTATATTTAGTCAGTAAAATTATGATCTTTTGCTAACCAAACTTTAGTAGCAAAAGGGTAAACTTAGTATTGGTGACCAACTTCTATTTAGTCGGAAAAATTTTAACCTTTAACGACCAAAATTTGGTCGATAAAAGATTAGTTTTTAATGACCAATTGGTCGATAAAAAGGGTAATTTTTTTAAAAAAAATAAAAATTTGAATTAATTTTTAAAAAAATAAAAATTTACATACGGCGCCATGTTATCACACCACTTGTTAGCCAATGATTGTGCCATATGCCAAACTTATAATTGTTCCACATGTCAACCTACTACTGCACCACGTGGCAATTTTATATTTTTTAAAAGTTTTTGTTATTATTGAGAATCGAACTCATGCCATTCCTTCGGAGGTTGATGTGGTTGGCTACTAGGCCAATCTATTATTTGTTTATGTATTTTATGTATTAATATCTGTGAATAAATTTTTATCTTTTTTAGCAGCCAATTGGTCGGGAAAAATTTTATTATTTTTATTAAATTATTTTAATTTTTTTCTAATTAATTTTTATGACTTTTGTTGACCAATTGGTAGCTAAAATTATATTTTTGCCGACCAATTGGTCGAACAAAGTGATAAAAATTTTATTATTTTATTTTTTTAATAATTTGAAATTATAAATAATATATAGAAACTATACGAATATTTAGTAAACCAAAATTTTGGAAAACTATTCTAATAATTTATTTTTAATACAAAAAAATATTTTGGCGATTATATTAGGAAATTAGTTCTAAAAAGATAAAAAAAGAAATTACTTAAAATTAATAAGTAATCTTTTATTATTTTTATTTTTAAATTTTTACGACTTCCAATGAAATATAAAATAATATCATTTTTAAAATGATTAATACTAGATATACGCTAAACAATCATTAGATGTTAAAATATTTAATATTTACTTTATTGTAAGTTGTATAAACTACAAAACCTAATCTTACATATTCATTGGGAAAAAAAAAAAAAAAAAAGCTGATTATATATTGA
>JAVXUM010000046.1:5368946-5382719 GCA_035590655.1 Pouteria glomerata
TTTTGTAAAATATTAAATTAATTAAAATTAAAAAATAAATGTTAAAACAAAATTTATGAAATCTAATTTAAATCAAAGAAAGAGATAAACAAAGTTATTTAAGAGAAAGAAATAAAGTTTAATCTAATTTAATAAATATCTTATTATTTTTTATTCAAAAATTTAGCGGCCAACTGCTCGGACAAAGTAAGGTAACCTTTTAGCGACCAATTAGTAACTAAAAGTGACACATTTACTGACTAATTGATTAAAAAAATTAATAAATATCTTATTATTTTTTATTTAATATTTTAGTAATCAATTAGTTGATTTAACAATCAAATTAGTTTAGTCAATAGAGAGAAATCTTTTAAAACCCAATTAGTAGCCAAGAGTGACACTTTTATCGGCTAATTGGTCAGCAAAACAAATAAATATCTTAATATTTTTTATTTAAAATTTTAACGATCAATTGGTCAGGAAAAAGATAACCTTTACTGACCGAATTAATTTGGTCGCTAAGAGATTATCTTTTACCGACTAAATCAATTAATTGGTAAAAGTTACCTTTTCGTAACCAAATTTTATATGGTTGGAAAAAAAAATTACTTTTAGCTCTGGAAACTGTAATCAACTGTGCCAACAATCATATAAGTAAAGAGTATAGTTGAAAATTTGATGTTATTTAATTTTCATGTAATAGAGTAGTTACAATTAACTTCGGGTACGAGAAAATTCGCAGTCGCTACCCGAGAGTGCGCACTGGGTGAAACTCGCCCCATGGCTCTAGCCGGCAAAGAACCATGGAGAGTAAACCAGCCTAGGCAAGCCCTGCCTGACCGGCTCGGCCGAGGGGACTGTTAGGAGTCCGCCACATAGCGGAGAGTTGGCTCCTGAAGAGGGATTCGAACTCGGAACGACGAGGTGGTCCTAAGTCCCCAGTTGCTCCCAAACCCCACTCGACCACCCCCGAAGGGGTGTAGTTACAATTAACTTGACTTGACTGATGTTTTGGAATAGATGTAACTAAGATTTTCATTTACCATAAGTGAAGGCTATTAAAATTTGAGAGGTACTGCACTTGTTTCTATAACAACCCCAGAAAAAAGAAGAAGAAGAAAAAGGAGGGAGAACAACATGTTGCCTTCTAAACTCTATTTTAAAATGTTAGAGGCAAAAATTCTCACAGTATTCCAATGAAAATTCGGTTAAAATGTGAATGACTAACCTTTATTGGTAAACCTTACTTATTCCTCGTGTGAGAAAGTCTTAATGGAATCGCATAAAATTCTAATCAGCTGGGGGTTATAGTCACCTACAGATGATTGATAAGAAGAGTAAAATAATTTTATAATAAAATAACTATAACAATGTAATAAAATATGTGTGAATAATTTTAAAAAATTTAAAAATTATTGGAACGACTGTTTTTGTACACGTGCATTGCGTAAAAACAATTACAATTAGTTGTAAAGATTGTAATAGAAAATTCACCGTAAAAACTAAAGTGTAGAAATTAACTGATGTAATTTCAGTAACTTTTATATGATTTGATTGAATAAATAAATATTGATGAAATTAACTATCTCGTTGATTTTTACACTCCAATCACCGTAACCCAATTACTGTAGTCAGGGAGGCAGCGAGGATAAGTTAATTACTATAGATAATATTTTGTTCGGTTGAAAAAGCAGAAAAAAGGGCGTAAATACAAATTTCAACTGAGTGGAGACAATTGTTTTGTACCTACTAAGCCCAACGTAGGTCGGCCACTGAATCCAATCGTGATTGCTTGATTGTGCATGGCATAATTCAAAGTTTTTTTTTTCTAACGTAAGTTATGTTTCTAGTATTAATAATTCCCCTACGGGCGGCACCGATGAGTAGAAGAGCTCGTCCTGCAGCTGCTAACATATATAGATGATCACTTTACAGGAAACGCATTGGGTGGTGCATGGTTGATCAGTGGTTCTCAAAGGGTAATTGGCATGGCATTTTTATAAATATATATTAATTAATCAACTGATCGAAAAGTTAACCCTCTAGAGATAGCTACTTAGGTTAAAAGGGTTAGTGAAAAACGAAGCATCAGAAGACTCCTCTTTCAGAATAAGTGTGGGGATAGGACACACCCCACACACACACACACATATATACATATATAATAATTGTATATATACATGCAGGCGGCGCCGGACTAGGACTCAAGGCTCTGTGTTATGCCTGCGTCGCTGCTCCTTCACAGATTCATCAAACGGTATTAATGGAAAAGCATGCAGAGATTTTATTTCTTTATTAATTTATTTATTTTGGTTCTAACTGACATATGAGTAAACACAATTGATGCCAATTGACTGCAAGAGTCGAAGTGTGGGTGTGTCTGTCATCAGAGCAGACTCCGGGCCGTCCGTTTGTTAGCTTGGCCTTCGGCTGCTGAGTGCTGACACTGAAAAAAGCGGTGGATAACATCGGAATTGAGAGTGACAGAAGCGACCAATTTTATTTAATTATAGTTAATATTCTATCTATTTATTTTTTTAATTTTTAATTTTTTTTGAAATGATCATTTTCATACTCTTATATTTTTAATTTCTTTGAAATCATGAAAAGTAAAAAAGTCAAATTAAAATAAAGTTAAAAAAGTTAACAACTAAAAAATTAAACTTTTTTTTTTCTTCTCAAACACACAAAAAAAAAAAAAAAAAAAAAAAAAAAAAAAAAAAAAAAAAGAAAAAAAGAAGAAGCTAAATTTTTATTAGGCAAACTCAGCCTTTCGGTCAAGAAAAGAATGGTTTGCCATAAGACATATTTGAAAACTTAGTGGCAATGATAATTTTGTAATAAAATTAAACTATTAGGGATAATTTAATTTTTTTATCTGAAAAATTAAGAAGGGGATAATTGAGGCCTGCTTGTGTGGGAAATGAGAGTAGATTTAAATTATATAGTAAATTTTTTAAACGGAAGTTTGATGTTCTAAAAATTGTAAAGATGAATGTGAGTTGTGGCTCGGGATTGCTGTGTGGAGTTGTGTTTATGAATTGGTTGGAGTTTTTGTTGATGGATTTAATGTAAGGTGGGGCTGTTGATTGTTGGTGGTGGGCAGTGATTATGGTAGTGGAGAGAGAGAGAGAAAAAGGTGGGAGAGGGCGAGGAGTGGTGGTCCTTTGTCTTTGTAAAACTCCGTTTGCAGTTTTAAATATTTTTAAATAATTCAAAAAATTTTTAAAATTTTTAATTCCTTTTAATTAAATTTGATCACATGTCAGTTTTCAAACTTCTCAAAAAATTTCAAAAATTTATAACTTCTTTCAATTAAATTTAGTTACGTATCACTTTTATACCACCACTTCAACAATAATTTTTTATTTTTCTCGAAATTTTTCAAAATTTTAAACAACTCCGTAATTTAATTTTACAATACTTCTTACTACGTTCACATAGTCATTTTAGGGATACATTAATAACACGAAGAAATTTGCAATAAAATCTAAAATGTAAAGGTAATTATTGTTATTTTAAAAATTTTTTAAATTATATTTCGAGTAAAGATTTGTCAATAAAAAGATAGAAGAATCCAAAATCATATCTTATATTTTGTTAGCATCGGAATTTGAGACCTTTCCAAAAATAAAAAAAAAATCCTGAATTAGAGAAATTAAAAATAATTAAATTAAAAACTAATTAATTAATAAATATCTTTTAATTTATTATATTTTTAAATCCATTATAATAAAACATGAATTTTGAGCTTTATGTTTTCCTTTTCTATTTTTTTTCCCTATTTGTTTACTTGTTTTCATTTTCTTTTTATTTTCTATTTCCCCGCTACGTCATTCCGAACCCACCCAAAAGATATTATCTAATATTTCATCAAACCTCAAAGATAGTGTAATTTATTTTTAGTTTTATTAATGTTTGTCTTATACTTAAATGGAAATCTTCTCCATCAGGCTTTTGTAATTTGATAATATATCAAATTTGATGTCAAAATTCCCATTGTAGTGAAATATAATATATGATATTATAAATCCTAAATCTAAAGTAATGTGTTTGACCTTTAAACTTATTTAAATTTTTAACATTACTTACTAGAATGTCTAAGAAAGGTAAAACAAACAATCAACTCAACTCGAAAATAAACTGAGTCAACCTGATATTTCAATTCAATTCAATTCCCAGTTGAAATTAATTTGGTTGGGAATCCAAATTTCAATAACCGAAAAAAATTAGTTTAATTCTGAATTAAGTATCATACACACCTGTAGTTTGAATATATAAAATCAAATCTTCCAAACGGAGTATAAAATTTTAACAAAGCTCTCAACGCCTTAGCAATTTGTTAGAGATGAAGCTTTAATAAAGAGCTGCTGCAATTTTCAGAAGAACGAATCAACCATTTGTTGGCAACTAATATCAAGAAAATGAATCCGAACAAACTTCTTCCGCAGCAGCACAGACAAATAGGTGACGAGTGCGAAATAACCTGCGCAAAACAATGGTAGTTTTCCTAAAATCTGAACTGTACCTCAATCCCTATCTCAATTAGACTCTAAATGCTTGAAGTGAAACATTTTGCTAGAAAGGCAGGTGATAACAAATGCATATTCACCCAAAATCATCTACAAATGGTATGATATAAAACCAAAACTGAGTTAAAAACAGAGGTTTGAAATTAAAGGGAAACAAAGGGCTGCCTACAGCCAAAAACCAATAATGACATCCTCCACATCGTCAAATACTTTCAGCTATATGTTATAAATCCCAACTAAAACCTTACTGGGATCATCAGTGACAATACTAAACACGTCCCAAATGGCTATTTCAAGAACCCCCTCCTCATCTTCTTCGATGTTTCAGATTGCTGGGGATAATAGATACAGAATCCACACAGAGGCCGCCTTTAGAGTGCGTGCAATCTATCTGTTTCATTGAAAATCTCACTTCGGTGATGGGATCGGATTCCGAGACAACAAACTCCCCTACCTTGTACTCGACCCAGCATCCTCGCTTGTGGTTGCCATTTGCATCGTCTTCTTCAGTCTCATCTAAAAAACACTTGTTTGATGCTTCCTGACCATCACAAGTCATGAACTCAAACCGTACGGGCTTTATATTCCAACCATGGGTGTGCTCAAAATTGCAAATGCGGCGTCCTAGTCTCTTTGAAAATCTTCCGAGGTGAATCCTGAATGACACAGAATACACATCCGCAGGAAAAGGAAACTTCACCTCCCCATCTACTTCAAACCACCATATTTGCTGCAAATAGGCCACAGCATGAAACCTGCAAACAGAACAATATGGCATAAGAAAATCCAATGTTACGTGGCTTTTCTATTTCCTCCATTGTATTATGTAGCTGTGTGTCCACCAAATATAACAAGAGTAAGGGTACAAGAGATATGTCTGACACTCACACCCAAATTGGACATTTGAATCCTCTATTTTTTAATAACTACCATTGAAGCAACAACATACATTTGATGATGAAGAAAGTTTTGTAATCTTTTATATATGAAAGATTAGAATCTATTTTTTTCTTACTTAAAAAAAAAAAAAAATCTCATTTCTTCTTTAAATTCCATTTAATTCCAAGTACATTTCTAGATAAAATTGTATTTTATGTCAATATCATATAATATATACTGCATTTAAATCTTCACAACGTGTTCATGTATTTTATCCAATTTTTAAACATATACTTGTATACTAACATTAAATTTTTGAAAAGTCTGACACTTGAATCATACTAGCAGCCAACACTCGAGTCTATGTAACATAGTGAAAATCTGATATCTTGACAGGGTGCACCTTATTCACTTCCTCCCAAAGCTAGTATTTCTCATCTCGACTGACACCACATTATTCATCACTTAGACTCCAAACCATTTTTCACTTTATTATTAAAATAAAAAAATAGATGAATAGCCATAAATAGTTCCAATGTTTATATCAAAAGACGATTAGGCTCCGTTTGGGAAGCACGTTGGCTTCTCAGCTTTTTGACCTTTTCTAAATTTACCAAAATTACCCTCTTATATTTTAGATATCTTTAAACCATGCAGGGCAAAGATATCTAAGAAAAGCTTCTTATAGGGTGGATAATCATGTATGATAACCATGAAAGTATCTAATCAGGTGGATAACCATAAGTTGATAACCAAATGTTGAAAACAAATATCTTTTAGGGCGGATAACCATACATCTTTCTCCCAGTAGGGAGATCAGTGTTAAGTTATATTTTTCAATTTACTAAAGCACAGGGACAGAAGTTATGTCATGCAAAGAACAGAGCACAAATAATTTTTCATGCCCCCACCCACTCATTCACATGATAAGAAAAATTCTCACACTTTCAATCTGCCCTACTTTGTTACCATCAGGTAATAGCATATGAGCTGTTTCAGACTGTTGCAATCGCGAAAATAAAAGAGGAATTCCACAATAGCAAAGGCAGAGTCCTCACCTCTCCTTTTACTTTATTATTCC
This sequence comes from Pouteria glomerata, assembly GCA_035590655.1. Lineage (NCBI taxonomy): Eukaryota > Viridiplantae > Streptophyta > Magnoliopsida > Ericales > Sapotaceae > Pouteria > Pouteria glomerata. Next base: position 5,375,418 of record JAVXUM010000046.1, read on the forward strand.
CTCTTTTGATTTGCTGGTAATGAAACAGGGGATTACCACCCATATCATGATCTGCTGACTCCTGAAAATTCTCCACTTCCCAAATTTGCCAAGTAGGAGCTTGGGAAGCAGTTACTAAAGCTCACTTTTGCAAACAATGTGAAAGCTATGCAGCCAACCAAAATCACAATAACAAAGAGACTGTTGCCTCTGAGGACAGTGAACTTACCAATCACACTTCAATTCAGCATAATCTAACAGTTCTTATATATATATATAGTGGTATGGTTCCACAGTAATAGCCAAAATCCCAATCCAAGGTAGTCTCAATTTTCGAAGGAACTAGTGCATTCTAGTAGTCAAACACTTCACAAACTATGCTTGATAAGTTCTACAAGCTCTAGGAGAAGAACATATATATATTTATATGAATTCGGAGAAGAAATTTGTACAAACGAAACCTTGAAAAATTTTCATATTCAATGAACTAATTAATGTAAAAGCACCCGTTCACCTAAGTTTTCCCATTAAGAAGCTTCTGCTCACCATTCATACTACATTCAATTAAATAACACAAAGATAAGGAATTGCTTAGCAGTTGGCATATTTAGCAAAATTGTGCCATATACCCATAAAAAAAGTGAACTTTCCTAACCCAAAAAGATGTTCAACCGTACAATGCCAATCTTCAGGATCTCATATTAAACACTCAACTTATCAAAAATATATCAAACGAGGTCACTCCTATCTTTCCACTTTAAAACCACATTTACAAGCCACATTATCATGGATCATCTGCAATTCCTTAAGACTCTCAACTTATCTCACTTCCAAAAACAATTTACTTGACGGAATCTCATCACCCCAAGCAATTCCAAATGAGAACTCCTTGGACAAATCATTTAAATTTCCATCGGAAACAGAACCAAAGGGTATAAGAAGAGGTCGAAGTGCTTCCACTGAGATCATAAGTGCAACCTCACAGGCAATAATAGAAACAGTTTCTTTGAAGAGTTTCTTTTTCTAACACCTGTTTCACAACCAAGACCAACTTGCAGTGGCAGGGGAGAGTTGAGAAACCATGCAAGCAAACAGCTGACAGCCTATTTGTTAGCACAAACAATTGTCTTCTAGTCATTCCATAGGTTCCCCAGCCAAAAGGCCAAGGAAATTGTCAAGAGTGTCCCTCAACAACCTAATTGTAGGCTCAAACAAATCAACTTTGAGTTGAAATGGTTTTATTCAACCACCTTACAGCATGAAAACAGGTAAGCATGCAGTTATGTTATTGAAAGATGGTCACCCTGAGAATGTTTAAGGAGATAAATGCTTGCAATTATAGAACACCAATGCTTAAACTGTCAATGTTGCTGACACAGGTAATCCACAAACTCCAAAATTGAGAGAGATCAAACAAAGTTACTTTGAGTTGAAATGGTTTTATTCGACCACCTTACAGCGTGAAAACAGTTAAGCATGCAGTGATGTTACTGAAAGATGGTCACCTTGAGAATGGTTAAGGAGATAAATGCTTGCAATTATAGAACACCAATGCATGAATTGTCAATATTGCTGACACGGGTAAGACACAAACTCCAAAATTGAGAGAGATCAAAATATAAAGTATGCTATGAAGATGGGATATCCTAGTGGTAAGAGCTCCCCCACCTCCATAGGTCTTGGGTTCAACTCACACCCCTCCCCAGGCTTCAGCCTCCTATGTACAAATATATTAACGCACGTCACTGCATATTCAATTGAAGAAACCATAACCTTAATTCCCAGATACTAACATTTATACCAAGATGCCTCTGCAACCTCAGACAGCTTAACAGATTCAGACCAATAATGCAAAAGAAAGAAGAAAGCACACCGTCTTGCCTTACCATGACCACCACCTTAAAATTTCTATCAGAATTGAATTGAAAGAAAGAAGATTAGCTATAAACATTTATACCCAAAAAAAAAAAAGTTTATCCCAATTCAGAAAACACACCAAGTAACAAAAGAATTCACCAGAGCATTGACAACCATGAAAAACTGAGCCAAACATAGAATAACTTTAATAGTTACATTTTCCTACTTTTTCACAAAAATAATAATAATAAAAAAAAAACAAAAACAAAACAAAACAAAAAGGGAAGAAGAAGAAGAAGAAGAAGAAGAAGAAGAGAAGAGAAAAATGGATGATGAGTACTCTTAATCCTCCATTCACCCGAAAGTATCTCCAAGGCCATAGAAAACATCCTTGCCCACTTCAAAATCACAACCAAATCACCTTCAGCTTCTATAAAAGCAGAGGTTCTCCTTCTGCTTCCTAAATTCCAAATGGTATACAACTACTTCCAAATGGATTTCCCATAAAATTAAGAAATGTAACAACTTCCCTCGCACAAAAGAAAAGAAGAGGGGGTGGAGGTGCTCCTTTACCCAAAACATAAAAACAAAACACGTTCTGTCAAGAACAAATATCATTATTACGATTGACATGAGAACTCTTGCACATGGTGTTGTAGGCCCATAGTTAACTGGGATGCAGTTCATTATGGTACATGATATAGGTACTGATACGTGATTTGGTATTTTCTTCAATACAAAGGGAGTGGGTTTAATTAGTATTTTGAGTCATCGTTTGTTTAAGAATATGTCATTCATACATATCTATATATGAATTTATATAGGTGAAACAATTTCAATAATAATTAGAAGAAACAAGTAAAATAATACATTATTTTCATAACTCAAAACATAATCTCAATCAATAGTCCAAATTCTAAAATTCCAAATATCTAAGAAAAATGAGATAAAACAGAAGATAAAACCAATTAAATGTTCTAATAAATAAATAAACTACTACTTCATCCTCTCTTTTCTTTCCCTTCATTTGTCTATAGATTAGATTATATGTTGGGGTCGCCATATTTCACGATCCGGATCGCAAATGAATTGCAATTAGGGTTGCATGATCTAAATCACTATTCCAGAGGGGGTGAGGGATCTCGATAACTATGTGGAAGCACTTTTGGTCTTCAAATTAAAAAATGCACATCTTACCTAACACATAAGTTGTTACGACATGGACAACTTTGTTATTTATATTATTATATACTCTCAACATGCCCCATGTGTGGCTGGACTGAATTTTTTATAAAATCAAACAAGTGCAAAATTTGAATATTGAGTGGCAAACTTTTGCATGCTTTGATACTATGCTAGAGTGTTAGCTACCATTTCACCTAAAAGTTTTAGCCATTAGGAAGAAAGCAACTTTATTAATTATATAAGAAACTTCCTCCATACTTCTTGAAGACAAATATCAAAAACACACTGTTGATTTTAGTAACAAAGATTAGACAGAAGTAGCACCATATGTCAGCTGAGATTTGTATGATCATGTAAAATAAACTGCTGGACCAATGGGTTGACCAAGAAAAACCATAAAGAACGCAAACATATACAAGATAAACAAATGATATGATGTAGAGTCCTAGAGACAGCAATATGGTAAATCCTCGGATAATAGAACAAAAACTTTGAAGAAAAAGTTAAAATATGCATTGATACATATCAAAGAAAAACTTTGTATTTAATGGGCCTGCAGTTATTTGAAACTGGTTAGACCCTATTAACCAAAACCCTTAGCCAATTTGACCCAAACCCATAACCCAATTTGATTTCCAAAACCTAGCATAACCAGATTCATTCCTCAATCTCCGCACGAACCATTCTTTCCACGTGTACAATTCCTCTCACCACTTGGTTTCATGCAAGTATATGCATTAGGTTTGCTTTGACCACCTTCTCCCTTTCTTCATTCAGACATCACAAAGTTCTTAAGTTCACTTCCTCCTTTATTCCAATGGTCACATTGGCTACACTTTGTTTTTCTCCGCTTTCTATACTCTATTTAAATATGTTAGTTTTTAATTTTTGACGGTGAAGGCACTGGTGTAGTTCTGAGAGAGAGCAATTACTTGTAAGAGTAGAGTGGGAAGCTGTTCGTGGTTCCAGTTTACTAGGTTTTGGAAATTCCTGTTTGGTGAAGCTCCGAGCTCAATTTGCGTAGTCCGAGGATACAACTAAGGATTTTCTGTTCTTGTTTTATTAAAGCTTCTACCCAAGTAGGAGGATGAATCCTTACTCATAGATGGAAATTGTATAATTGTGTATATATATATGCATATATGTACATCTCTATATATATGTATTTGAACTCAGTGAGGAGAAATTATCTTGCATGCATGTATTAATTATTTAAAAATTAATTCACAACCACAGAAATGAGTGCTGATATATTTCTTAATTGAATGGAAATGATTTTGAGTACCTGGGAATTGTATTTTAACCTTGTATTGTATCTTAACAGAACTCAAGGTATGGGCATAATCATGGTGGAGCCCTGGGCGTTGGCCTGCCCACACCGAGCTGGTGTGCCCACACTCTGTTCCTACTTCTGTACTTATTTTCCTTAGTTTTCAGTGGTTTCTTTTACTGATGCATTGACTTATCCCTGAAAGAATTGTAATTAGTTTATTCCAGTGATGTTTAAAATAAACAAGAAGATTAACGGTCACTAAATGTCCTAAATCTATTAATTTTTGCGAGATAGAAATATTTAGTTATTTAAAGAAATTCTCATACATAGAACAAGAACTCATATTACTTGGCCAGTCATATTTACCGGTCGCGCCGGTTTGATATATTTTTAGGTGTCGCAGACTCGCGGTCCATCAGGCTGTGATGTTCACTGGAAGTTGCTAATTTGAGTGTAGCGTACTCATGATTGATACCAAAAGACATAGGTTCCTGTAGGTTGGAGGTAGTCACGGTTAGGATGCATCCAGGGAGATGCATAATTGTATAATTTAATGATAATTGTTTAATTGTATCTTGGTGTTATCTATAGAAAGATCTCTATTCTAATTGATAAGCATATATAAGAGTTGTCATTTCTCATGATCACGTATATTATGCATGGTATGTAGGGGTTTTGACCACTGAGCTTAGTAGCTCACCCTTTTCCCTTGTAAATTATTCAGTTGACACTGATGGTGGTGCTGGCAATTAGGCCCAAAGTTAGGGGATTCATTCTTGACTACCAAATATTCGATAACACCCGACCAGACTTTGATGTATTGTTGTTTTAAGGTTTTTATTCCAAAGGACTATATTATATTTCTAATATTTGGAATGGCTGTAATATTTGGGTGGTTGGCTTAGACTTTGGTAATTTTCCTTTTATTGCCTATCCTTGTTATCATTATTATCTTAATTTTTTGTGAGTTACAAGAACATATTATAGTGACTCCGGTAATGTTATTATATTATGATATTCGGTTTAACTAGTACTTGACCTTTTGAGTTGTGCTCTTGACTTGATTTAGGTTGATGGATTTTATTGTTTTAAATTTTAATTATTCCATTAACCCAAACCATTCAGCCTTGAATTGAAACTAGGTTGTGACAACCACCATATCCATCAATGCAGTGAGAGCCTACCAATTCTTTATCTAATTATTTATTCATCTATTCTTAGCAAATATCACCTAATCTGTTTATATGCGCATTAATTATTAGAGATAGTGACAAGCAATGAGAAGCTGAAACTGGCAAACTAAAACCTACAAAGACTATAATGAAAATCGGGATGACAGGACATCCTCTTACAGAATCAAATTCAACCATACAAACTCCTACCTGTGCGGGTATTCTCTGAAACCTGAAAGCCTGATGATAACTTCCTATATTTCAACTTTGTCCAAAAGGTCTTATATGCTTGTCGAACAAAAGGAAAACATCAGTCACCATTAGCATCGTAATGATACCATTACTTTTCCACCTCCAATCACACCATCTTCCCACAAAACTATCTTCTGATTAGTCCAACTCTAAATCTCTATCACCCAAAGAAATTCATCTGCTTCACACAGCACATGAACGACGTAATGGAATTAGAAGAATCCAGCTAAGCAGAAGATACCTTCCCGTCACGTCATCCCATCAATCAAAAATCCTGAAAGGCTTCAATATATCTAGCTACTACCACCGTCATTGCAACACAATATAATTTAATATTTGAACTTCTGAAAAGCATGTATCAAAAAGGACAATATAACACACAAAAAGATTTAATGCTCCAAATTGGACCAAACGAGGAATCTCCCTAAGGCAAAACCATATTGAACCCACCCCTGGAGAGCACACTGAACCCCACAAGACCCATTGATAGCTTACACCTGTGTGAGTGGCCGTTAATGAGATAAGAACTAGGAGGGACGCATGAGTGACTATTGGTCCAAGCAAGACCAAATACAAAATTGTCAACGATCTTAGCTTTCCACTATTTTAGCAAATGAAAAATTAAGCAAACAAATGTTCTTAAAGGGGCAGAGAATGAGTATAATATTTATCAACAAAAATTATCATCCATTGGACATAACCACAAATCGATATGGCCGACAGATAAAAATGAGATGAGGAAACCATTAGTATATCTATTGTTACAATGAAAATGAGCATGGACTCCTTTTAACAACAGATTTTTGGCTTGGGACTATTAGACAAGACTCAAATATTTATTAAAATTGCAAAAACAATGTGATCATTGCTAACAGTATCTAATGTAGCTGATCAATCAACAATATCTGAAATATTGCAGCTGTGCCATCAGAGTCAGTTTGTTTTGAGTCTAACCTAGATTCTTTAGTAGGGACCCAATTCCAGTATCTTTGATCTTCAATCCCAATTATTGTCATCCCCTTAGCTGAGATTGACATGCAAACCCTTCCAGTAACCCTATCCAACCATGCTTCCTGTAAGAAAAACATATCAATATATACCAAACAATTGAAACAAAAAATATAGTTCTTAAGGGGAGACTGGAGGCTTCTACAACTGAGATCAGCCTTTCCCAAAGACCCAAAGGCTATGTTTGATTGGAGGGATTGGATAAATTACATCATGGAATAAGAGACGGGATTGGATAAAACATTGAATAAAATTTTTATGTGGAATTAATATTTTAGTGTTTGCTTAGTGGAATAAAAGATGATATAAAAGATGTGATTTGGTAGGAAATAATTTTGGACCTTTGGGATGAGAAACACTCCAGAGAACAGGGAATATCCAACACCACCAGGGGCAGTCCCAAGGGGGAACAAGCAGGGGCCACGGCCCCTCATAAGTTTTGAAAATCCTTTAATACCCCCATAGATTTTAGGATTTGTTTCATGTAATATAGTGTTTGGCCCCCCTTACGTTTTGAAAATCCTTTCGTACCCTCATAAATTTTAAGATTTTTTTTATATAATATGGTATCTGCCC
>JAVXUM010000046.1:5427211-5438067 GCA_035590655.1 Pouteria glomerata
CTCTCTCTTCTCCTCTGGTTCCAGCAGAAAACGAAAACCAAAAGGAAAAGAAAAACGTGAAAGAAAGGGAATAAAGAAACCCGGGCCCTTGGCCCACTTTGTCCAACCCAATCTTACTCCGAGCTAACTCAACCCAGGAAAAAAATATAATAATCCACATTTACTCAATTTAAATATTTCATTTACTCAAAATAATAGAAAAATATGCCAAATTAAAATACCGGGTGTTACATAACTGTAGCAGCCCAGGACCACCACCCCTAGTACGATATTGTCCACTTTTGGAATCCACGCTCACGTGGACGGCACACAGCACCCGGGCGCCACAGCTACCCGACTCGTCACGGTTTTGTTCTTGGCGAGGGCTATCCAGTGCCCCCCAAAAACGCGTTGCCCTGGTATCAGAGTACACAGCTTCAACTGCTGGGCCCCACCACCCACAGGACGATATTGTCCCCGGCAAGCCCCACTGGCTCCTCAGGATTTTGTTTCTTCCGTCGTGTCCTCCACGGGTCCAGACGCGTCGCACTAGGGAGATGTATTCCCACCCTTTATTAGGCGTGATTTGTTCTCCTCCCCAACCGATGTGGGATCGTTACATAGGATTTCAACGTCCACAGTTCAATCACCCTGTTCAAGGTGAATTCCATTTCTGTGTATCCGAATTTTGGCCTATTTACGTAAGAACTAAGAAGGTAGTTGGAAATTTGGGGTAAATGGGCTATTTGGTGCCATATTTTTTTTTTTTTTTACAATTTTATTTCATAGATTAACACTTGACACTTCAGGGATTAATTAATATTTAACAAATATTTACAAAAGTTGAAAAAAATTTAAAAAATTAAGAAAATTGTAAAAAAAAATTGAATAAAGTCATAATAAATAAGTTAGAGAAAATTAATAAAAGTTACTTTTGTATTTGGATGAGAAAATTGGAGAAAGTTACAAAAAAATAATTGATAAAGCTTGATTTTTTTGATTTTTTTTTGGTGCGCCAAAATCGCCGGCCCAAAATGACATGAATATTATCTCTTTAAAGTAAATAACAAATTAAAGGTAATTTTGGCCCATGGTATAATTGATGCCAATGAAACAAACTAATAATTTATGTGTCAACGTAATTGAGAAGGCAAAAATAACATAGACATGAGATTTTTTTATGAGAAAGTTCCGAACACAACAAAAGGGGAAAACCCGGGGTTTTTATGAGAGAAAGTTCCAAACCTTTCTACCATAAAATTTTGTCTACAAATTTTTGATCACAATAAACTACAATTCGACACACTTCTTTACCAAACCCATTTGCTCGATATCACAGTACACTGATGCCAATTGGAAGTTCTTCACCAACTTATTGCTGAATCAATACACAGTCTTCACCAAATCCGCGATGAACACAATAATACCTAACCCCTTCAAAATTGGTAAAGCAATAAGGTTTGATAATATAAAATATTACAATATTAAAGTTAAAAAAAAAAAAGTTCGAACCTAAAAGAAAAAGCAAGATTCAGTAATACAAAATATTAATACATCAAAGTTAAAAAAAAAAAAAAAAAAAAAAAAAAAAAAAAAAAAAAAAAAAAACAAGTATTTCAACCCAAGAGCATAAAAATAACAGAGCAGTGTCAAAGTCTACTTAGCAGGACCATGTGTTACAAAAATAAGTGAGACACCAAATGATAGAAAAAGTGTCCTTAATGCTATATAGTTTCTTAATCCTTTGCAACCTGATAAAACAACATAAAATCAACAATTCATTTCTAATATCACGCGGTTAAAAAAAAAAAAAAAAAAAACTATTTCTATAACATATTTATAAGAAATCATAAAAGAAAAAAAAAACTATTTTTATAACATAGTAAAGTAATTCATTTGCATAAGTGAATTTTTTCCAAAACAAATTGTAATTACCTGTCCACTTATTAACAAGAAAATGGATATTTCATTATTTATACCCCACTACTAGTGATGAAACTAAATTTTCTTGTCTATAATTAAAAGAGTTGCTTGACTATTAGCAAGGAAACGAATATTTTCTTACCTATATCTCACTATTAGTGAGGAAACTAAATTTTCTCACCTATAGTACTTCTCAAATCACATTTTTGATCCCATAGCGAGGAAATTCAAAAGTCTCGCAAAAATACAACTAGTACTTAAGAAAGTTTTTCTTGGAAAAACTCTTCAAACTATTTGTGAGAAAATATTTTTTTCCTCGTCTAAAACCTACTATTAGCAAGGAAATAAGTTTTCTTACAAAAACTTTTCTCGCCTATACTCCATTTTCTTGTAATGAGACTTAAGATCTTGTTATATGGCAGCAACAATGATCAAAACCCAAAACAGTAAATCAAGTTTTTATAAATCACCATTCATATTATTGGTTAATGTAACGAACAACTAGAAATCTATCCCTTAATGATTGTAACCAGAGCACAGTAATAGTAAACACTCACTTTAATTTGATCTCATTATGGAATCCACTTCCTCATATTTTTAACCTGTTTGAGGGAGTTGATTATCCAAATTAGAACCCAAGTGAATATATATATATGGATATTCTTTGCAAAGATACTATTCAAGTATGCAAATAAATTACGAAATACCTTCATTATTCACAATTTATGGAAAATTGCTGTTTGATCTTCTTAAGTGCCACCACAACATCCTTCATGTTCGTTCTTTGCTCAGGTAATTCTGCAGAGCATTTCAAAGCCAATTCCATGATGGATGAGGCACATTGTAACTTTGCAGCATAATGTTCTTCATCTGACCGTATCAAGTTGGCATCAATTATAACCTCAAAATCAATTGGATTATTAGTTAGTGAATTTTCTATCCATTGCTTTATGCTTGAATCTCCAGTATTGAACATTGCATCGGTGGGTCTCCTTCTTGTAAATATTTCCATTAACATGATTCCGTAACTATAAACATCACATTTCGTCGATACTAATCCCTCGAATCCATACTCTGCATCCAAAAACATAATTTATCATATAAAAGAAATAATATTCTGACAAGAAAAAAAAATAAAATTTACTAAAATCTTGGATTGAAAATTTTCGCTAAAATTATTAAAAGCTTTCACCTGGAGCAATGTAGCCTAATGTGGCAAGTGTCCTAGTTTGTGTAATACTTTCCCCATCACCCAATAACTTTGCAATGCCAAAGTCACTCACGTGTCCAACCATATCTTCATCTAACAACACATTGCTCGGCTTCACGTCACAGTGAACAATGAGCGTTGAGTAACCATGGTGAAGATATTCCAATGCACATGCTACATCTATCATTATGTCTAGCCTTTGCAACATATCCAAAAAATAATTGTGAGAATACATCCACTTCTCGAGACTCCCGTTAGGCATGTACTCAAGAACCAATGCTTTGAATTCAGAGGTAGAACAACTGCTAATGACTTTCGTAAGATTTCGATGACGAATATTGCGCAATATTTCGCACTCTGTATTGAAACTCTTGAACGCACCAGTTAACTGCAAATTGAACACTTTTATTGCGAAGATCATTCCATCTGGAAATAAGCCTTTGTAAACTGAACTGAAACTCCCAATTCCAAGTAGGTTACTTTCACTAAACATTTCAGTTGCTTGTAGAACTTCATGGTAAGCAATACTTCTATGAGTGCTTATTATTGGCAATTGAGGTTGGGTTTGAATTTCTCTTCTCCTTCGACATCTTATAAATATGATAATAAATGTCACAACAAAGAATGCTAACCCAATTGGCAGTGAAATATATAGAGAGAGCAACAATTTCTTCATCTTGGATATATGAAGAGTTTGATTATGGCATGGTGGGACATGAAACTGCGGAGCTCCACACAGTGCTTCATTCGACATAAAAGATTGATATGTAAAGGTCTTAAAAGGTCCTTCATTTGGAATTTCTCCTCTCAACCTGTTGAATGATAGGTTGAAATACTTTAGCTGTAAGAGTGCTTCTAAAGATACGGGAATCACACCTGAGAGATCATTGTGGGATAAATCTAAGAACACTAAGTCTCTCAAGCTGCCAATGGATTGAGGAATATCTCCATGTAATCCATTATGTGCTATAGAAAGATGAATTAAATTTCGCATGCCTCCAATGGTAGCTGGTAATTCACCCAACAGTTGATTGATTGACAAGTCTATCAAAATTGCAACATTTAATCTCACAAGATCAGGTGATAGGTATCCATGTAAAGAATTTGAAGCCAAGTTAATCTCCAAGAGATCTGTGAGACTCCATAACATTGCGGGTATGGTAGAAGTTAGTTTGTTGGAATTCAGGTAGAGAGATCTAAGAGAAGTAAGATTTGATATGCATGCTGGGATGGATTCAGAAAAGTTATTTAGTTGCAAATATAAAGCACCCAGTTTTTTTAAATGGCATAGATCGGTTGGAATGGATCCGTGTAGCTTGTTGTTGGAAACATTTAATATTTGAAGCTTCAACAACTCTCTAACTCTTGTGGGAATGAATCCAGTTAAATTATTGCTTTCAAGATGCAAGAATGCTAAATTAGTTAAATTACCAATTTCACTTGGAATGCTGCCCTTGATTCCACAATCACTTACGTGAATCTCTTCCATAGAAATAGAAAGATTTGCAATTGAACTGGGTAGGATGCCATTTAAAGGATTTTGACCTATCCCCAATGCTTTTAAACGTCTACAATTTGCCAAAGAAGTGAAGAAACTCATCTCTAGGTTAGAGTTGAAATTGTTTCCTCCTAATTCGAGAAGCTCTAGAAGTCTTAAATTACCAATGGAGTTGGGAATTGAGCCACTAAAAATGTTGTTAGAAAGGTCAAGTCTAACAAGTTTAGAAGCATTTGAGATGGACGCAAGGATCATCCCTTGGAGTGTATTATCTCCAAGATAAAGTTCTCTAATATTGGGCAACCGAAGACCCATATCCAACGGAATATTGCCGGACAAGTTATTTAGCGCCAGCCCAATAACTTCTAGTCTTGAGAAATTACATATTTTTGCTGGAATGGGTCCAAGAAAGTTGTTCAAACTCAATCCTAGGAGCCTCAAATTTTGAAGTTCACCAATTTCTTGTGGTATAAGGCCTGCCAAAACATAATAAAAGAAGACATCCTTAGTTGCTGAGAAATTATAAAAATACAAAAAATCATTTTTGAATGGGATTCAGTTTTGATATGGTCAAGTAGTAATAAGGTTGTCTAATCAGTGATAGGTTTCAGTAAAATGCTTTTATATATTTGAAATTTGAGTGAGTTATAAGAGAACGCGTGACCTGTAGTTGAAAGAAAGAATTAATAAGCTATTATACCAACCCTAGAGTTCACAACAAAATAAAGACCCACCAACAATTAAATCTTTTGTTATTTTTAACTCTTTCATTTTACAATTTAGTTTTTTAATTAATCGTTCTTTCATGAAATATTCTCCATTTTAATTAATTTGTTTCAGAATTTAGTATATAATTCAATCATTTAATTTTCTTTCTCCTTTCATATTTAAAATTTTGTAGAGTTATTGTTTTCCTTTTTTTTTTCTCTCAAAGTTTCTCACCTTGTTGACTTTTTTTATTTTTTTAATTTCCAACAACTATAAAGTGGTTGCATTAAATGAATGAATTATGAAGAAATATAAAGACGGGAACTAATACTATTGAAATTCTCTTGCAAACTTGCTAATAGAAAAGATAATTTCAGGGCTCAAAATAGCAACAAAACGTACAAATAAATTTTATTTAAAAAATTACACTAAACTCCAAAATATCAATTAGCGAAGGACAAATTTAGTATTTATAATCAACAACATAGGTTATGAGAAATATTTAAAATAATGAAATAATATTTTATTTTTATATTTGGATACATTTTATATGTTTGACTCTGGTTGCATTAAAGAAAATAAGAGTGGATTAAACTTATATTTTTGTATTTTATCTTAAATCTCACTTTAATATTTTAAATCGTCTCACTTTATTTTATGTATTTTTAAATCATTCAATTTTTTCTATTCTATCGAACTTATTGATAAAAAAAATGTCACGCATCTACCATGCGTGATGGACATTTGGTATTTTTTGTTGAATTTTTTAACAATAATTATTAAGAAGGACAAAATAAATAATTTAAAAGTGCAAAAGGTAAAAGTTGAAAGATTTAAAGTACAAGTTTTGAAGTAAAATTTGTGATAAAATACAAGGATGCTGAGTGTAATTTATCTAAAAATTAATAAATTCTATGGTTACTGAGAAAACACATAATAATGATTTATTTTTATATATATTTATTCTACTGTTAATGAAAACATTCCCCAACCCACAAAGCTAACTCAGCTATTTAATTCACTGCTAATAAAATCTTGTCAAGTAAAAATTACTGAAAAAGAGATTAAAAAAAAAAAAAAGCTTGCAGACAAATAAAGAATATTAAAGAGCCTGAGACGAAAAAAAGTAAAAGTAAAAAAAAAAAAAAAAAGAGAGAGAGAGAGAGAAGGAAATATAATATTTTAAATATATATTTTTATTAAATGGATTATAAAATATAAGAAAATAAAAAAAATATTAATAAATTAATGTCTTAATTTTCGATTCTCATACTTTTACTCTTCTGTTTTTCTATTATAAATTTCAAATTTCTGTCCAATTCTTTTGACCTAAACATAACATTGGAGTTTACCAATTATAGGTTGAATTACGAAGTAATACCTGTCACCAAATTGTCTTCCAGTTCCAATTCTGTGAGAAAGCTACAATTGCCAATTTCTTTTGGAAGCCTTCCATTCAGTTTGTTACGGGAAAAATAAAGAAATTCAAGCCGAGGAAGAGTCAAGCACATTTCCCTTGGTAGAGTCCCAGATAATTGATTCTTATCAAGATAAATCTCTTTCAAAGAAGACAGATTAAAGATCGACGACGGTATGAGACCGACGAGTCCCGTTTCTTCCATAGCGAGTATCTCCAAACAATGTAGATTAACAAATTCTTGCGGAATTTCACCTGAAAAGCCATTTGCAAATTTTAATTGTATGAAGCTTATTTACATATATATGTATATATATCATTTTATGTATTGAAGGATCGCGATTAGTCATCCGCAGCTGTTCATCGGTGTCGAACTTATGCCGATCAGCAGCTATTGGTAAACAATCAGAATACTAGCTAGCAGTTGTTATAACTTTTCCTAAATGAAAGTATTTTGTATTGAAGAAATTTTCATATATTTGAGAATAACAAACATTTTTAAATATGGTTACCTTCCAGAAAACGAATGCAAAATAAAATAAGTAAATACAATAAATCTTCCTTCCACATTAGGCTAGTGTTGGAACAAAAATTATCTAAATACCTGACACTTCACGAGTATGGACTTGCTGAGGAGAAAGGTTGGCAATCTAACGTGTCTCCTACCACCACAACTGGGCTCCACGAGTAATTGAGGCACAGAATAATAAGTTTGGTTCATTCATTACGTTTTAGTTTATTTATGACTACATATTTTGTTTAATTAGTCTCTTATCATACAAATGATAGACTGAAGTGACATTTGAACATCCCTAATATCCCAAATAATATCATATAGTTTGATTTCTACCTTATTACATTTAATGCTATGTGATGACATTAAATGAAAAGGTAGTTGCAACACGAGTCAAGCAGTCCGATTGATAAGATAATGATTTACCTAAGCAATTTCTCATTTTATTTTATTAATTCTACCATACTATAAATACGACATTTAACAACAAATTCAGGTATGCTTACTATTATCTGCAACTTAGTTACTTAATACTCTGTTAGTCCCTCAAACCTTTACTGATTTAAGTATCGGAGAGATTATGATCGGGGACCCTCCTCAGGCCTTTCTTCTAACTTACATTTTCCTGCAGGCTCGGTTTCACTTGCTTTTTATGGATGTGATGACTATGTTTGGCATTTTGTTTTTTATTGCCAAACAATTAACTATAAGAACTACGTTTAGCATTTAAATTTTGCAATAACATTTTGCATTTTAAAATATTTCTAACAATTAAATCTTTTTGTCAATCAACCATATACCACTATTATAATACTGTTAAATATATGTACAAAAAGACATTAATAATTTTTATATTAATTAAATAATTAAGTTGGGAAAAATACCCACGAGGTCTTGTACATTTTTGTTTTTATTTAACTTTGTGTGTTAACTTTTTTTTTTTTTTGTTCACCTCCCTCATTTCCCTTATGGATGCAAACAGGTAGGGTAGTTCCCTTAATTAGCTATTATTATTACCAAACTCGTTTATTTTTTTTACCGATTATTGTTCCAAACTTGTATATTTTCTTAGTTAGATTATCAAACCTGTCCCAATCATTAAATATATGTTCAGAAAGACCCATTAAATACCCGTATAGAAATTAAAATTTTTTAAAACAGTCGATGTGTTCTGCAACACCTAGCAAATATATTTATGAATATACATATATGTAGACTTTTTTCTATCTAGAATTTTATAATTTTCTCTATAGTAATGCTACGCTTACACCCTCTTTTTAAACTCTTATTTACATCTTACTGGTGATAACGAGTAATTACTGGTACATTTCATTCAAAATCATTACAACCACAAGATGAAGGCGATATCCTATGATTGTGCTAATTTTGAGCAAAATGCACTGGTAATTACCGATCATCACCAATAAAGTGTAAATACGGGTATAAAAAGATGGAGTAAATGTAACATTTTTTTTCTCTATCAAGCAAAAAAAAAGAATCTTTTAAAATAAATTACAAAGAATATAATATATATAATTCAATCCTTGCTTATACATTCAAATGATCTCACAAAACTAGTTATTTAATCATTATTTCAAAATATGAACCCTTGGATAACAATTCATAATCAAAATAGTTAACAACAATACATAATCAAAACAATCTGCGTCCAATAATGAGAATTGAGGAGTCAGAACAATGAATCTAGTAGATTTTATCGAAGGTGAAAATCATGAGAAACACTATAAATTGTCATAGACTTAGGACTTTAACTATTTTTATTTTTAAGGATAAAATTGTAATTGCGTAAATATGTATTATAAATTATATTAAATAGGTGTTTAGCTAATAACCTATGGATACCGAGTACTAGGTACCTTATAAATATAAACAAGAACCAAATGCGCTACAAGCAAATCCCAAACTCATCTTAAACCTACACTTGTTTTAAATTTTAATTTCAAACTTGTCCAATTCTTATTAAGGTATTTTATTAAATTTTTAATTAATTTGGCCATGCCAAGTAATCTCATATACCTATTCCATTGACATCTCTACTTCCCATTTCTTTCTCCCACCTTCAACATACGTACCACAAATGGTCCATCAACATACAGAGTTATATGGAAGCTTTTTCCCTCCAATCGTTGCACTGATCTTTTATTTATATTTTTATGTTATAATGAAATAGTAAATAAACTAAGTATAAAATTCATTGACAAATTTACCTCTTATTTTCTTAGTATTATTATTATTCTTTTGCATAATTACAAAAGAGCCTCAGTGGCATTAATACACAAATCTAATTAAATCTAATAAATTTCATCAATTTTACACTTTAATTCAAATCACTAGAGATTGATCACCTATTTTGGGCTAACCCAAGGAGGAAAATTGTAATTACCCTTTCCTCTTTGGATTTGGCTTAAAAAAACAAGACCATCTTTAATTTTGAAGTCAACATTTAACCACTTGTGATTTATATTAAAATATAAAATTTTACAAAACCTATTAAATTTCTAGATTTGCACCTCACTAATCAAAGTAGTTGATGGAATGTTTTTTTTGGCGGGGAAAATGGATAGATAAAAGTACATTTTTATGTTAAAATGAAACATTATTTTATTGTTAAAGAGACTTGATGAAAAATTTATTAACAAATTTATTATTTATTTCTATCAACAATTTTTTTCAAGAATCGTATATGAAAAAACTATTATTAGAATGATTTATTTTATTAAATTAAAATAATTTTTTATGAAAAAATAATTTATTATTAAAATAAGTTTTTAAATTAATTTCTATTAAAATAGTAGTTTATTATAAAATAAACAGTAATTCATTAAACTAAGTAATAATAAATGTCGAATTAAAATTTTATTTAAAATAAATATTTTAATATTGAATATTCTATATAGGTTAATTGTTACTTTTGTATGAAGCCTTGTTAAATATATTGATAAATTGCTATACTTACTCCTAAAATTAATAATGTAATTATCATTGGTTAAAATTTATTCTTAATGTCCAAACATAATTAACAAATAAATATTACCCTTGTAAGTATAATTCTTGTAAAGTTTAACTCTGTAATATATTATACTCTTTTTTTTACACCTAATTCAAATACTTTTTAAAGTTTTATTAAACTAAGCCAAGTTGCAGTTTCCTATTTACCTATAGAATAAAGTATAAAAATAACCTTTGTAATTTATAGTGAATATTGCTTTAATCCGTATAATTTTAATTGTAACAATCAATCCTTTATAGTTATAATCAAGTTTTACGTTGCTCCTTCTATAAACAATTATTAAAAAAATTAACAAAAAAACGTCACGTGTCTATCATTTATTATCGACACATTATATTTTTTATTAATAAATTTAATTTTTACAATTAGAACGGGGAAAAATAAAATGAGATTCATTATAACTGTAGGAATAATTTTTGTTATTTGCCCTTACTATATTAAAAATGATAAGTATGTTTATTGTTTTAGGCCAAATAAATTACGTGGCATTTGGTTTGATTTTTGTTTTTTATTTTTTGTTTTTTATTTTATGTGTTTTATAAACTAAAAATTCCAAAACATGGTAATAAAAAAGTT